>LOEQ01009661.1:44375-62499 GCA_001685075.1 Bramus lutescens
CAGATGGTTGTGAGCCACCATGTGGTTGCTGGGAATTGAAATCAGGACCTTTGGTAGAGCAGGCAATGTTCTTAACCTCTGAGCCATCTCTCCAGCCCTTTTTTTTTTGAAATTTTAAAGAATGTTGTAGAGTTAAATTATCAGACTAGATTGTGGATCATAGCATTATGAATCCCATTTTTTTCTGAAATCAATTTAGCTATCAGCCTGTTGTGTCTCATGTTTATCTGTTTCTAAAATATTGTGTTCTCTCTAGGACATCAGTCAATAACATTTTTGTAGTGATTCCCCCTGGTTTGGAGAGTGGTTGCAGCAATGTTATACCTTGGAAATTTGTTTGGTTTTCCTTAAATAGGTGTTATGAATCATAGATGTCAGGGATATAATTTCTCTGTTTCTACTGATTTCTCAAAAGTTCAAATTCAAATATCTACCTGCCATTCTTCAAAATTTACAGGGCTTACAGATCTATGCTTCATACATTAACCAAAATCTGGACTGTATTTTAATTTCCTGGTGGTTTCTTTTAATTTATGTTATTGGGGTTTGTTGTGGGTAATTTGGAAGGAAAACATCCAAGCCACCCCAGTTATTTCTTTGAATATATAATGTATGATGGTTTTGAGTTAGTAAGTTTCATAGTCTTGGGACAAGAGCAACTTTGCCATAAAAAATATGACACAAGAGTCAATTCTAAATGAATTGCATTGGAATAAGTCATCTC
This sequence comes from Bramus lutescens, assembly GCA_001685075.1. NCBI lineage: Eukaryota > Metazoa > Chordata > Mammalia > Rodentia > Cricetidae > Bramus > Bramus lutescens. The sequence continues at coordinate 45,100 of LOEQ01009661.1, forward strand.
AACACAAAGTAGATGTTCCAAATTAAAGTATGTTTTATGGTGGTATGCAAAGATTCTTGACTTATTAGGACTGGCCATCGGAACTGCAAGAATGATGACATTCCATAGTTTGGATATATTAGAGTCTACCCACCTAAAAGACAGTAACAATGTTTATTGTTAAAAATCACTTTATTGATTCCAGACAACTTTTGCCATGAATACAAATTTGTGTGATTTTTCCTCAGGAGGATTATTACCTGGTGTTATTTGCTTACAGTGAAGTCTGTAAGAGTACTCACCAGCCTGGTGTTATTTGCTTACAATGAAGTCTCTGTAAGAGTACTCACCAGCCTGGTGAAGCTTACATCAATCTCTCAACCCAGGGCAAGCATGTTACTGCTTTCACAACATTTTCTTTGGATTTGTAATCAAAGGATCCATATTAGGAGAGCCAAGTACTGCTGCTCTGAAACAGAAAACTCTTATTTAAAAATAAAAAAGGCAGTTTTTCTCTCTCCATGTCAAATATGTTGTCTTTTTCTGACACACCTCTTTAAAAATCTACCCTAAAACAGATCAACTGTCTTTGATTTGTCATTGACGCTTAGGGAATTTAGGGAATTCAATTTTTTTTACTTATAATCTATATTTTTACACACAGACGTGTGTGTGTGTGTATTGGAAGGCAGAAATCACAAGGGATGTCTGAAAGTTAGAATGACATGTAAGAACTGATTTTTTCCTTTCCTCATGTGCTTCTGATCATCAAGCCAAGTGTCTTTACCTGCTTAGCCATCTCATCAGATTATGTTATTTCATACTCTAAAAATTGCATGATATCTACCTTCTAATGTTTCATTTGATCAGTTGCCAAGGGTGGTTATAAACAAATCAAAACAGTGGCTTATTTGAATCAGCAGTACGTAAAACTCCCTGGTCGTTGCACTATAAAATATACAGTCTCACCACATGTAAGATAATATTACGGCTTTAAATATAAGGGCTATGCATATGAATTTAGATGGTAACTTAGATATCTGAAGGTAGATTATTATCTTTATTATTCTGGATATAAAAGAGATGGGGAGGTTGTGTATTTCTGTTTCTGTTTTAATGTACATTGTTTAGAAAAGTCTTTAACTTATGGGTCACAGTAGTTTAGGATACAACTTGGAATGTGAGCTTTTGACAAGGTGCTGTGTGAACCAAAACTCTGACATCTCCCAAAGAAAAATAAATCTGCAAACATAAAAGGATAGAAAGAGGCAAATGTTATAGGACCCAAGGACATGTATCAAACATTTCCAACACATCCTATTTCAATTTGTTTTTGGCTTATAAAAAGCAATTATAACCCAGAAAAAACATGGAAAATAAAGGACATGGAAAAAAGTTATCTGATTTAAAACATAAGCTAGGAATTTTGACATAGTCAAGGACATTTCCATAAGCACACACCATTAATCAAGGATGGAGTGCGGTTGCACACTGAGGGAGAAACAATGGCTGTTCTTGTGTTATGAGGTCATGAAATCTCAGTTTGAATTTTCTTTACCTGCCTTGGATGATAACCTTAACACTTCCAACTGCATGAATCACTCTTACCCTCTGTACTTTGGGAGGAGCCAAAATATATTAATTTGTATTACAAGTAGGCCACAAAAGTAATTTTAAAAGAAAATCAAATAAGATTTTACACTTTATAAACAGAACATTATTCAAGCAAAAAATATACTTAGTGATCATTTGATTATATCCTTGTAATGCTTTTTACCTCAATTCTATTTCTTTCAAAATAGGATGTAAATTCAGTAAAATGGAAAATTTTCTCTAATAAGATAACTAAGGGCCAGCAGAACATCAGCACTGTAATGATTTACATATGAGCTCATGTTTGATTACATTTTCTATTTGAATCAATTTCTCACAGACATGTAGCTCTATGTACAGTGGTAACTGAAAACATGATGAAATCAAACACTGCTGTACTGAAGTCTAGATTCTGTTTTGGATCCTAGATGATAAGACCTGATGGAGAAACGCATGCATTTTGTTCTTCATAAACTGAGTTCTGGACGAACAAGGTGAAAAAGTGAAGTTGCTATCTTGTTCTATGTCCACGTTTAGAAAATTTGGATTGGTGTGAACACACATTCTGTTGTCTTCACAGCGGGAGTTTACCATCATTGGGAAAGAGGTCAACTGAGATAAGATTTTATTGCATTGTGTGACACGGCATCTTTATGATGAGCTGTCACTGCTGAGCAATCTTCTCCTTTGTAAGTTCTTTCTTTCTTCATGTCAAACATCCATGTAAAATTCTTCACATTTCCAAAAAACTATCCTGCCTATACTGATTCACTGGACAAAGATCCTGTTTGTGCACAGCACTGACAGTCTTTGAGTATTCACCTGGATATATGTTGCATTTATTTCTCTTCCTCAAATTCCTTGACCTGTACTGGGAGCTATCCCTGTAGATTGCAACCTAAGGAGATGAATGTCTCCCTAGTGTGTTCTTGAATTTATAACTGTGTTTGCAAGTTTGAGTGGACGTGTTAGATTGTAAGGTGCAATACTCTGCTCACTTTTGCAAAGTGCCAGCCAGCATGAAAAAGAGCCTTCTGACATTACATTGGAATTGAGTTGTTTTTCTAGGTGTATGGTCATGCTCTGCTAACTGTAGTCACAAGACAAATGGATGGCCAGGTGACTCAAAGTGGCATTAAATGACTCACAGATGCACTGCCTTATATTGTGATGTTTTTAAGTGTTTGACTGTGTTTGTATCACATCAGACATACACTGGGAAAGTGCGAAATGTAGACAGTCATCCAGATGTTTCACATACAGTCAGCAAACATGCCAATATAGGGTGAAACATCTGGAAATCCCAACTATTATGTCAACTAATGTCCTGAAATAAGAAATTGGTATGGTATGAATGGCTACGTTATGCTAACTAAAAACAAAGCTGTGGTTCACACTCAGTGGTCAGCTTTTCTGAGTGTCCTCTTATTAACACAGTATGCGGAGCAATGGTTCCATCTCACTGGCATGCAGATGTGAGGGGACAATCAGCAACTTCCTCACTTGCTCTGTAGTGGACCCGGTCTTCGGAGGCTTCGCAGAGGCTCAAAATAGAGAAACATGAGGGAGAAAGCTCCTGTTTAATTTTCACTGTCGTGGCCTTGCTTACCTTTGGTCCATAGGATTTGTGAGCATAGATGGTGATGTGCAACATGGTTTTGATCCTGAGATTTGAGCAACAAGAGCTAAGGTCATCAGATAAGGTGTCTCCATAGTTCCCTTTATGTTTCTGGTGCATATTCCATCTGGATATGATAAATAGAACTAGAACTCTCAGGCGTAGAGTCATAGTGTCCCCCAGTTCACTAATTGCCTTATGTCTGTTTCTGCCTTTCATGTAATTCAGTCACGGGAGCCTGCTCAGTAAACCATAAATGGTGCACAGCCTCCCTGGACAATCTCAGACATTATTCTTAGCTATTTTAGTCCCCAACTCCAATTTCATGGAACCACAAAAATGTCCAGATAACAATATTTTCCTTATTGACTGGGTGTCTCCGATCTCCTGCCGAAACCCCACTTTGTACTGGCAAATACACAGACCAGTCCTTTCCTAGAGTCTCCTAGTCCAAGATGACTTGGGATCTTCCTCTCATCTCATTGTTAACCTATTAAATGTCTCCTTTTCCACCTTGAAACTCATAACTGTATAAACACTTTCCTACTTCTAATATTGTTCAAGTTAGAGAGTTATGAGATGATCTTTTCTGGAATGGCCTCCAAACATGCTCAGAGATGTGGGCTTTTTAATTGTGTGCCATTTTATTTTCTTTGATTTCTTAAAAGTTTTTAAATTATACTTTAAATTATACAAACACACATATGTTGTGACTGCAGCCATAATCATGGCTCATGTGGGGATATCAGTGGATAACATTCAAGAGTTGGTTTCTTCATTCTTCTGGGTTCTATGGAATCAAACTCGGAGGATCAGTCTAGCAAAGAAACAGGTTTAACCCACCAGAACATCTCGCTGTCATTCTGTCTTTGATTTGTTTTGTTTTGAGACAAAGTCTTCCTCCGTAGCCCAGCCAAGCCTCACATGCATGGAAGTCCTCACACGTCTAGCTTCTGAGTGTCAGGAGTCCAGGGATCTTGCTACGTATCTCACTAACCTAGACTTTTTATTATTTTGGGAAGAACTCTGATCTGCCTCATCCAGGATTATCCACTGACATGACAGACATGAGAATGTATTTTCTATGTCAGTTGTGATGTTTGAAAGGCTAAGGTCTATAGACAAAATTAGGCCTGAAGGTCAGAAATTGGATGTCATCTGTCTTTGCCTTTCTATTTCTTCTTCTGTGTTTCCTGAGCCTCTGTCTTTCAGTACATGGTTTCAGACAGATGAGGCTTCAGACTCAGATGTATAGTGTAGTTTAAGGGCAAGCTAAATTTTCTAAATAATAATGCCCAACCTTTGCAGGAAAATATGAAATGAATTTATGGCATTAAAAGCGTTTCAGTTTGCTCCAACATGTCGGTTTGAAGGTATCATGTCATTAGAATGCAAGTGATGATAAAATATACACAGAGATATCTAAAACTAACGATGATTGAAAATCTCAAAATCTCTATAAAAACAGCAGACCCTGTGTTAAATAGAAAAGAGTATTTACAGTTCATAGGAGAAGAAACTCAAGATAGTAAGGATATTATAATCCAGTGAAATTGAAATGTCCTAAATGCAGAATAAGAGAAACACAGGACAACAATTACACATTTTCTTGATGTATTCTCGTATTATTGAAAACTAGAAGGTTAGAAAGGATATTGAAGCATTGAAATCTCCTTCCTTGATATTAAGATTAAGTATACATACACCTAAGTGTGTGAGAAAGTGTGCATTTGAGTGCGTGTCTACTTCTAAATATGTAAATACAGCCTGCTTAGTCTGTATAGAGTTACTTTTTTGCATAGGTTTTCAGGACTGTGCATTTGGTATTTGATAACCAATTGGTCTACTTTTCCCTGGAAAGATTACAGATGTATTCCAAACAATACATCTGCAGTATAATCTCCTTTTTGATTAATTCAAAACAAACAGATTTGGGACTTTGACTATGTATGCAAAATTCCTCTGTTGGTGCCAGGTGGTGCAATATAATCACAGGGGTGGACTCCCGACATGATTTTCTTCCCTACTTATTGTTAAGTAGAGTAAATTACACATGAACATGGCACTTGTGGTCATCTTTGACTAGGTTTTCTTCCAAGAAAACCCATCAGGGCATTGTTTATTATGGCAAGATATCGAGAGCATTCTTGAAAGCTCCACTGTGGAGTGGAAGGAAAAGAAATAAAAAGTATTGCAAACAAAATGTAATATTTGGAATCAACGTGTTTCATGGATTTGTAGCCGCATGCATGTTTCATAGTTATAACACCAATAAAAGCTCTTGAAAGTGAGTGATAGTACACCATAGTGTATTTTTGTATCGGAAAAGTATTCACAATCATGTAAAAAGTAGATCAAGCAGAGAGTATCAGAGGAGGATAGAATTAAAATAACATAATCAGGCATGGGGGTAGAACAACAGGAGAGCACTAGGTAGCAAACATGAGGCCCTTGGTTTGATTTCCAAGACCCAACATCACACACACACACACACACACACACACAATCAAATAATTAATTGGATTGGTCATATATGAATACTTGGTAATATATTTTATACTCTGCCTAATATACAGCTAATATATGTACTGTTAGCTTGCATATAATACCCTGAACAATCTGTAATTTGTGTTATATAGCTTGTGGATAATATATATTTGATGTAATGCGAGGCTATTAGAGTGTTTTAATGCTGCGGGAAATGGCAAGCAGAGTCATGAAAATAATTGTATATTGCCTACAATATGTGTTGAGTTAATTAGTGTGCTTTATATTTTCGAACTTGCTTTATAGGACCTGGATTTCTTTTATTAACATGTGAGTTATAGTCTTAATTTATGAATATTAAGCTTAGTATTGTTGTTTATGTGTGAAAGCAGTAAGCGTCCAGTAAAAAAAAATGTACATCCAAGTTTGAATTTTGATCTTTTTGTAGATAAATGTGTTACAATATGATTCTTCGTGTGATTCTGGGTGGTCTCTACTAGCTGTAGCTCTCAGACAGTCATGAGCTAACTGTGAGAAAAGTCTGATCTCACAGTGACCGGCTTGTTAAGTGGGGATTTGATATGCACAACGCATGTTCAGTGATGAAACCTGATGAGTTCTCTGTGCTGTGGATTTGGGGGTTGGCACCTCATTATATTTCAACAAACAACTGTGTATGCCCCTTTGCATTGGATTTTATCTCTTTATTCAATATTCTAGAATACCATTTAAATATTTGAAAACTAATATGAGTAGATATGTATTATAACTTATGAATTATTCTCCTGACTCCTTCATTCTTGATGTCATATAGACTCACAGGAGCCCCAGAAAGGAAAGGCGCATATGCAGTGATCAAGGCTGCAGATGGGATAGAATGACTGTGTATATCCCACAGAGATGGCTGCAGAACTACAGCCTTCTCTCCCAAGACCCTTTTTGGTTCCCAAGGTAGAATCATAGTCCTAAATTATCTGATTTGCTTATCTGGCTGGCCTGAACAGGTTTGAAAAAAAAAAAAGGAAAACTGTGAAAATATCTACCTTACCTCAGAAAAGATTGAAGTATAAAGCTTTCTTTGAGTAAAACATTAAGAAAATAGCATTCCTCTTTTAAAGGCATTCCATGCAAAATAAAACAGAAAATATGCAATAATAATCCAACTCTTCCTCAGGATGAATGGCATTGTAAAATGTTTATATCAAGGGCTAGCCTTTACTCTCTGATATATATTTATAGGGCATCATACTAGGTATAAAATCATTTTTGTTTACTTTCAAGAGGCATTTGCTACTTATAGTTAAACTAAAACATTGGTTTGAAGTTGCACACTTCATTCTATTGGTCCAGAAATTACAGTATTTGACAAAAGCAGTAGTGTCAAGAGGCTGAGGATGGTGACACCCAGACCTCTTATCTTCTTCTACCTCCTCTCTGACCTCCTGTCACCTAGGAGCACTGCTGCAACACCTTTGTTTTGGGGGGCACTAAGAATTATGGGTTTTATACCAAATAGCCCATATTCTTGTTGGCCAACTCAATGGACCTCACAGAAAGAGAAAGCAACAAGCAGAGAAATGTCTTCATGAAGTCAGGAGAGGTCAGGATAGGATGCTGAAACAGTCATCAATAGCGTTTCAGAAGACATTACCAGAACTGCAGCCTGAAAGGTGAGCTCATAGAAAAGTGGATAGAGCAACACTGCGTAGCCTACTAAATAGGGAGAACATGGGTTTCTCTTGGGCAGAGAATGCTTTGGATACGTGTGGGCAAGGACCACTGTTGATCAGGGTAGAAAAGAAGCAGTGTGTCCTGCAGAAAGAGGATGAGAGGGCAGAGAAATCCAACGGACACACTATAAGCTGTCAATGAAAAAAAGAATTGTTTTTAAAATGTAGGATTTTGATATCTAGTTCCTTGAGTTCTCTGTCAGATGTGGGGTTGGTGAAGATCATTTCCCATTCTATAGACTGCCATTTTGTCTTATTGACCACGTCCTTTGCCTTACAGAAGCTTTTCAGTTTCAGGAGGTTCCTTTTATTAATTGTCGATCTCAGTGTCTGTGCTACTGGTGTTATGTTTAGGAAGTGGTCTCCTGTGCCAGCACATTCAAGGCTACTTCTTACTTTCCCCTTTATCAGTTTCAGTGTAACAATTTATGCTGAGGCCTTTGATCTACTTGGACTTGAGTTTCGTGCATGAAAATAGATATGGATCTATTTGCATTATTCTATATGTTGATATCCAGTTATACCAGCACCCATTGTTGAAGATGCTTTCTTTTTTTTACTGTGAAATTTTGGCTTCTTTGTAAAAAATTAGGTGTTCATAATTGTGTAGATTTATGTCAGGGTCATCAATTCAATTCCATTGATCCATGTATCAGTTTTTGTAACATGAGGGGGCCGGCTTGCTGGGGTTTCTATCCTGCCTGGTACCCCCACAGCTGGCAAGCCCCAAAGAAAATCACACAGATATCACCATAAGTTAGAAAGCTGATTGGCCCATTAGTTCAGGATTCTTATTAGCTCTTATGACTTATATTGACCCATTATTCTTATCTCTTTTAGCCATATGGCCCAGTACCTTTTCCAGCGGGCCAAGTCACATCCTGCTTCTTTGGAGTTTGGGCAAGAGTGGGAGGAATCAACTTCCTCTTTCCCAGAATTCTCCTGTTCTCATTGCATCNAAAAAAAATGTACATCCAAGTTTGAATTTTGATCTTTTTGTAGATAAATGTGTTACAATATGATTCTTCGTGTGATTCTGGGTGGTCTCTACTAGCTGTAGCTCTCAGACAGTCATGAGCTAACTGTGAGAAAAGTCTGATCTCACAGTGACCGGCTTGTTAAGTGGGGATTTGATATGCACAACGCATGTTCAGTGATGAAACCTGATGAGTTCTCTGTGCTGTGGATTTGGGGGTTGGCACCTCATTATATTTCAACAAACAACTGTGTATGCCCCTTTGCATTGGATTTTATCTCTTTATTCAATATTCTAGAATACCATTTAAATATTTGAAAACTAATATGAGTAGATATGTATTATAACTTATGAATTATTCTCCTGACTCCTTCATTCTTGATGTCATATAGACTCACAGGAGCCCCAGAAAGGAAAGGCGCATATGCAGTGATCAAGGCTGCAGATGGGATAGAATGACTGTGTATATCCCACAGAGATGGCTGCAGAACTACAGCCTTCTCTCCCAAGACCCTTTTTGGTTCCCAAGGTAGAATCATAGTCCTAAATTATCTGATTTGCTTATCTGGCTGGCCTGAACAGGTTTGAAAAAAAAAAAAGGAAAACTGTGAAAATATCTACCTTACCTCAGAAAAGATTGAAGTATAAAGCTTTCTTTGAGTAAAACATTAAGAAAATAGCATTCCTCTTTTAAAGGCATTCCATGCAAAATAAAACAGAAAATATGCAATAATAATCCAACTCTTCCTCAGGATGAATGGCATTGTAAAATGTTTATATCAAGGGCTAGCCTTTACTCTCTGATATATATTTATAGGGCATCATACTAGGTATAAAATCATTTTTGTTTACTTTCAAGAGGCATTTGCTACTTATAGTTAAACTAAAACATTGGTTTGAAGTTGCACACTTCATTCTATTGGTCCAGAAATTACAGTATTTGACAAAAGCAGTAGTGTCAAGAGGCTGAGGATGGTGACACCCAGACCTCTTATCTTCTTCTACCTCCTCTCTGACCTCCTGTCACCTAGGAGCACTGCTGCAACACCTTTGTTTTGGGGGGCACTAAGAATTATGGGTTTTATACCAAATAGCCCATATTCTTGTTGGCCAACTCAATGGACCTCACAGAAAGAGAAAGCAACAAGCAGAGAAATGTCTTCATGAAGTCAGGAGAGGTCAGGATAGGATGCTGAAACAGTCATCAATAGCGTTTCAGAAGACATTACCAGAACTGCAGCCTGAAAGGTGAGCTCATAGAAAAGTGGATAGAGCAACACTGCGTAGCCTACTAAATAGGGAGAACATGGGTTTCTCTTGGGCAGAGAATGCTTTGGATACGTGTGGGCAAGGACCACTGTTGATCAGGGTAGAAAAGAAGCAGTGTGTCCTGCAGAAAGAGGATGAGAGGGCAGAGAAATCCAACGGACACACTATAAGCTGTCAATGAAAAAAAGAATTGTTTTTAAAATGTAGGATTTTGATATCTAGTTCCTTGAGTTCTCTGTCAGATGTGGGGTTGGTGAAGATCATTTCCCATTCTATAGACTGCCATTTTGTCTTATTGACCACGTCCTTTGCCTTACAGAAGCTTTTCAGTTTCAGGAGGTTCCTTTTATTAATTGTCGATCTCAGTGTCTGTGCTACTGGTGTTATGTTTAGGAAGTGGTCTCCTGTGCCAGCACATTCAAGGCTACTTCTTACTTTCCCCTTTATCAGTTTCAGTGTAACAATTTATGCTGAGGCCTTTGATCTACTTGGACTTGAGTTTCGTGCATGAAAATAGATATGGATCTATTTGCATTATTCTATATGTTGATATCCAGTTATACCAGCACCCATTGTTGAAGATGCTTTCTTTTTTTTACTGTGAAATTTTGGCTTCTTTGTAAAAAATTAGGTGTTCATAATTGTGTAGATTTATGTCAGGGTCATCAATTCAATTCCATTGATCCATGTATCAGTTTTTGTAACATGAGGGGGCCGGCTTGCTGGGGTTTCTATCCTGCCTGGTACCCCCACAGCTGGCAAGCCCCAAAGAAAATCACACAGATATCACCATAAGTTAGAAAGCTGATTGGCCCATTAGTTCAGGATTCTTATTAGCTCTTATGACTTATATTGACCCATTATTCTTATCTCTTTTAGCCATATGGCCCAGTACCTTTTCCAGCGGGCCAAGTCACATCCTGCTTCTTTGGAGTTTGGGCAAGAGTGGGAGGAATCAACTTCCTCTTTCCCAGAATTCTCCTGTTCTCATTGCATCATTTCTACTTCCTGTCTGGTTTTCCCGCCTATACTTCCTGCCTGGCCAATCAGCGTTTATTTAAAACATGATTGACAGATTACAGACAATTCTCCTGCACCATGTTTTTATGGCAATACCAAACTGTTTTTATTTTATACTAGAGCTTGAAGTCAGGGATAGTGATGCCTCTGGAAATACCTTTATTGTTCAGAAATTTTGGCTATCCTGGGCTTTTTTTTTCCATATGAAGTTTAGTATTATTCTTTTGAGGTCTGTGATGAATTGTGTTGGGATTTTGATGGTGATTGCATTGAATCTGTAGATTGCTTTTGGTAAGATTGCCATTTTTACCATGTGTGGTCTGTTTGCATGGCCCCTAGTAGAGGGACCAGGATCTGTCCCTGGTACGCAAACTGGCTTTTTGGAACCTAGACATGGTGGGATGTCTAGCTCCATCTTGATGAAGGGGGTAGGAGCTTGGTCCTGCCTCAACTTGATATGCCATACTTTGTTGACTCTCATGGGAGACCTTACCTTTTCAGAGGAGTGGATGTGGGTGGGTGGGGGAGGTAGAAAGGAATTGGGGGAAGACAATGGGAGGAGAGGAGGAAGGATAAACTGTTTGGTATGTAAAATAAATAAGAAAAATAAATTAATAAAATGTAGGATTTAATAACATTGACTTGAGAAAACATCACTTAAAAATGCAGGAGACCTCATTCTCCTTTTGTCTGAATTGTTAGATAAGAAGGGTTTACCACATTCTCGATGGGAGCTTTTCAGTGCCAGACCTTTTGGGTACAGTTGACATGTTTTAGATATTTTATCTTTACCAAGTTCTGCTACAGTTGGTTGTTTTAAATATTAACTGATATGAGCAACTTAGTCCATGGTCTTCAAATTCTTCTAGAATTATGTATTTTTCTCTCACTCTAGTTTCTCATAAATTCCTTGGCATATTCCTTTCTGTATTTATTAAATTCTATTATAGTAAGTCTGTTGAATGTGAGTAACTACACTAATACGCTGTGTTTGTGTGGTCCTTTTTTTTTNTTTTTTTTTACTGTGTCATGTCTAATAAATTGTGGAATCTGAAAGACAGTGGAAATACACAAATAGTTCCTGACATTTGGAGAGAAAGATGTATTTCCACAGCTGTCAGAGGAAGGTTTGCTACAACCAAGTACATTCCCTGTGCACCTGGTTTCCCCATTTTCACATGTCCCTTTGAACTTTTTATTCCTCTATTTAGATAATAACAACTTTTTGAAATAACAGTTTAACTTGCAGCTTGGAAAACATAGTCATTTCTCCACGGTTGTTACTTCTGTTCTTTTTCTAAATGCAACTATTTTCTTAAACCATTTAGTGCAGAAAATTTCCAAGATGTATGGTAGAATCTTCTGTGGACTTTTATGATTAAAAATAGATTTATTTATTATATTCTGTGTATGAGCTTTTTTCTCTCACATTTATGATGTGCAGCACATGCAAGCCTGATGCCTATAGGGGATAAACGAGGGTGTGATGTCCACTGGAATTGTAGTTACAGGCGTTGTGAGCCACCATGTGGATTCTGAAAGCCAAGCCTGGGTCACCCGCAAGAGCAATAAGTAAACTTAACCACTGAGCAACAACTGGAACCCTTCTTTTGTGGGATTTTTCTCCCTACATTGAGTCTTGTTTTTTCTCTCACACTTTCTCAGAAAACTGTGTAGCTCCTAACAGAGAATCTTCCTTTCTCTAAAGTAGTATGACAAACCCCAAAATATTACACAAGAATTCAACCTGCTTTGAAAACTTCTATTTCAATAAATGGCACCTACTTTTCTCTAAGAAGTTCAAGGACAAGAGCGACAAGGGTTACAACGTCCATTTCTTTCTTTTCTTTAGGTGAAAATGCAATGTTTTACAAAAGTAGATGATGACACTGCCTTGTGAAGACAGACTATTTCTTCCAAACTCTGGGTTCTTTTCTTTGTGACTAGCTCATCATTCTGCATTAGGGAGAAATTTAAAATCATCTTTGGCTTGTAGCAACTTCATTTTCAATTGAGTTGCCTGCCCTTCACAAACTTTATATTTAGCACAATTATCTTGGTCATTGACCAAAATAGTATGGGTAAAATTTCTTTGAGGCAGAAATTCAGAGCACAGTGAATTTCTATCAGCTTTCCGAAGAAAGCTTTAGCTGAAGGTCCCACTACCTTTCTACATTTCAGTTTGATTGTCTGATGAATAGGAAGAGTGGTACATTTCAGTTTGATTGTCTGATGAATAGGAAGAGTGGTCATTCTTCACCTCATCAGCTGTCATCTTATCAGCCTCAAAATGACCTTATAGCCCATGTTACACGAATAATCATTCTACTTGGACTATGTAGGAAGTCGATGCAATGGCTCAGGGTTAAGAGCACCTAATGCTCTTGTAGAGGATCCAGGTTCACTTCCCAGTACTATCCATAACACTAGTTCCAGGGTATCTAATACTCTCTCCTGGCCTCCACGGGCACATGATGTATAAGCATGAATGCAGGCAAAACATTCACACATATAAAATAAAAATAAAAATTCTTTAAGAAGTTTTCATTGCAATTATGTGAAAAGTAGTATTTTGTTGAAAGTAATAGCTACTTATCTGGCCCTTGTTCATTTACACTTGCTTAAATCTTGTAATGACTTTTGAGATACTCTGACATTCTATTAGAAAAATAATAAACATATCAAATGCTGAACAACTTACCTAAAGTCGCACAGATATTATTTTGTTCTAGCCTGTGTGTTTTCTGCAATCTGTGCTAGAATTACCCATCAAGCTGAGAGTATCCTCCTGTGAATCCCAGTTTATGTTTTCACATTCTCTCCCTGTCTTTAATTGATGGACATTCTTTGAGGAGCAATATAAATAAATCTCCAACTCATAGTAAGAATGTTTTCAGTCTATTCTTGAAATGATGGCATTGACTTTGGACAGGAAAATACTACTTAAAGTGATAATTGAGAATACAGAAAGTTAACCAAGGAATAGAAATTCTTCATTTAAGAGACTTTTGGTTATTTCATCTGAACCTCCTTGCCATTCTTATAAACGAAATATGTATTTGTGAGCCAGCTCAGAGAAACAAACATGCTTTTTAAAATATAATTTATTGAGAAATTACACTCTGTGGTAAATGGAGTTCAAGCATGGGGGTGCAGGAGCCCAAGAAGAAATGCAAACAAAGAAACAGAAAAAGCAGACTTCCTGCTGCAGCTGCTTCAGCTGCTGTTGAAAAGAATTCTTGTGCCTCAATCAGACATTGCCCAGTACCCTCTGGTAGAGCCAGGTGTTAAGCAGAGAAAGCAGCAGGAGTCTGGGAGGCTAGTTCTCACTCACTGGGACTGAGGAAATGAACGTGTTGACTTGTGAAGTACACAAATGATTATGAATTGCCTCTTCATAAGAGGCCATCCCTATATAAATCTCATTTCAAAAATTATGAAAAAGCCATCCTGGAAACACAGATAAAGTTTTTGCCCACAGTCTCATAAATATATTTTGCCAAGTGCTAAAGAATAGTAATAATTTGCCTATCTTCTTCTCCTTCCTTTCTTAGTTCATCAATAATTTATTCATCCATTGCTTCAATAAATGTGATTGCAGTCTGTGATCTCTGTACAGTTTGGCAAAGAAGGTAGAAACAAGGTAATGACAATGGGGAAGATGTTGGTAGTTGGGAAGGGGACAAGTTGGGGAAGGAATATTTGGAGAACCAAACTTATTTTGAGTTAAGTGTTGCTGGGAAAAAGAGAGAAAATGACTTTCAACACATCACATGGTCATTGTCTCTGTGGTGTACAGGCAAGTGTTGGCTTTGCTTGTGACTGCTTTTCTAATCTTAGATGGTTTCTAGAAATGCTCACTCATAGCAAATACTCCTGCCAGCAAAACTAATGAAGTGTTTGTAAGAATTAAGGCTATTAATATTTGTAAAAAGGTTTGGAAAAGACTATATGTAGAAATCACGAGGATTTATTGGGAGACTTTTGACTTTGGTTAGAAGTTGAGAGTTGATAAGGAGGGAAGTATGTTTATAGGCAGACATAAGCCAAAAAGAAGTAAAAAGAACCATATTAAGAAGCTGAGAAAATATTGTATAGCAGTAACATTACATTTAGTGTGTGAAGAGACAGATGAGAGTCAGAAAACAGGTGTTAAGTAAGGAGGCACTTATGAGTTCTTTAAATAAACATCAAGTAATCCTAACATGTTGGGAGGAGGCCACTTGCTGGTTCCTGGCTGCTCAACCCTAAAATAATCACACAGAAAATGCATTAATTAAATCACTGCTTGGTCCATTAGCTTTAGCTTCTTATTGGCTAAGTCTTATATTAATTTTTTTCTTTTTTATTTTCTTTTTTTAATTGAGCTTTACATTTTTCTCTGGCCTCCTCCCTGCCTCTCCCCTCACCTTAAACCTTCTCCCAAGGTCTCCATGCTCCCAATTTACTCAGGAGATCTTGTATTTTTCTAATTTAGCCCATTTCTACTAACCTGTATATTGCCATGTGACTATGGCTTACTGGGGTAAAGTTCCCAGCGTCTGTCTACAGTGGCTCCATGGCTTCTCTCTGACTCTACCTTTCTTCTCCCATGCTATAGGCCAAGCCAGTTTATTTATTCATTAACCAATAAAAGCAGCACATAGACAGAAGGACCTCCCACAGCACTAACATACATGGTCATATGGAGTAATAGGATTAGATATATATCTTTAAACAGCAGAATGTGGTGTGGTATATGTGTGTTGACCGAGTTTTCTGTCCCACCCAGTCCCTGCAGCCATTCAGTCCTAAAAAATTCACAGATGCCTACATTAATCATAAACTGATGGGCATGTAGCTCAGGTTTCTTATTAACTCTTATACCTTATATTAGCTCATAAATCTTGTCTGTGTTAGCCATGTGCCTTGGTACCTTTATTGGTGAGGCAGTCACATCTTGCTTGCTCTGTGCCTGGCTTCTTCTCTGTCTGGGTGAGGACTGCAGACTAATTCTCTCTTTGCAGGATTCTCTTGTTTTCATTGCCCCCCCTTTACTTTCTGCCTGGTCATCCTGCCTATACTTTCTGCCTGGCTGTGTGGACAATCAGCCTTTTATTAAAAATAATACAAGTGACATGGTACAGAGCATTGTCCCACAGCATTTGTAGGGTATGTATGTGGTGTGTTTGTGTGGTGTAGCACATGCACCTCAATGTTCAGGAATGGACATCTGTGGAGAGCCAGAACACTGAATCATCTCCCCAGCCCCAAATTTTTGTTTAAAAATGATGGTGATGGTAGATATAAAAAAATCATGAAAAGTGTGATGTGTGTTTCTGAAGGAAATCTGTACATGGAGCTTACTTCAGTCTTGAGTGGAAGAAGCTGGTGGGTTTGATGCCTGTGGTTAATGGTTGGGTATCATTGAAAGAGAAGGACTAGACAGAGGATAAGCTGTGTGGAGGGTGGATGCTGTGTAGCTTTGCTATTAAGGCACTCTTTTTGAAGAGTCAAGAAAATCATGAACAATACACAATGTGGACACACCTTTCAGTTACTTAAAAGTGAGATTCAAGGAGTTTTGATAAGAGAAACTAGCAGAATATAACAATGAGGCAATGGATGTGGATGGGACTATCGGCATAGGTGAAGTAGAACAGGAGAAGACTTGGAACAGAAGGTCAGTGATGATGCTGAGCATGGGACAGAGCTCAGTGAGTATGATGGAGATTCAGACTCACAGACAGTGAAAGAGAAGAGGGAGTTATGTGGAGCCCTTTCTTTACAGGAAGGAGGGGAAGGCAATGTTGAAAATTGCTCTGACTTGACGTAAAATTAAAACTGAAAAGTGTGTGCTGAATTTACCCACAAAGAGCTCTGAAAATCTTAAGCTAAAAGATTCCTCCCTTACCCACAACGAATAGAATAGTAAATAATACTGCACTGCATGTTCTAAATTTCATTAAATCCATTTTCTTTGCCAACACATACCAACCCCAGGGGGATGACTCTGGAAACATAATCTATACTCCTACAGAAAAGTAGTAAAACACATGATTTAAATGAAAAAAATCAATTAAAGATTAAAAGAAAACTTTATTCATAGGAAGCAATTCAGACACACGGCCTGTTTTAGCGGAAATATATTTTACAGAACATCTAGTCAACCTGTCTCCTTTTATTAATGATGAAATTAAATTTCAGTAAAGTCACTCTAAAGTAACTTCTCCTTTCTTCATTCTGATCAACTTTCTCATTCCTTTGGTGTGTCCCAGATTTTAAAAATTCTTTAAGTGCCCAAGAAGTACACAAACACGGTATTGCAAGAGAGTAATATGAGTCAACCATACACACGCATGCACACACATATATGTAGATAGATCTCTGATGCGTATTTGCAATCATATATATGTGTATATATACATACATGTACACACATATATGTGTGTGCATATATAGGCACATATGTACATATATGTATATGAATAAAACAGAAAATATGTATATTTTTAAAAAAGCCTTTTCTATGTGATCACAGGGTTGTCAATAAAAGTTATTCCTTGTAAATTTTCAGGTCAATGTGAAATGAAGTAACGGTCATGACAACTAAGCCCCTCTTACTCTTGAGAAGTCAACAGTACCTCAAAGCCACAGGAGATATGGGGCAAAATTTTAAAGCCTAAAGACGTGGATGCTTGATGTAGGAGGGTCTTCTGTCTATGTGTTACTTTCATTGGTTAATAAAG
>LOEQ01009662.1:2944-15076 GCA_001685075.1 Bramus lutescens
CTCTCTCTCTCTCTCTCTCTCTCTCTCTCTCTCTCTCTCTCTCTCTCTGCATACTGTCTGGTTATTGATCTCTGCACCCATCCCATACACTGCCAGAGGAAGCAGGTCTGTTAATAACTAGACAAGACACCATTCTACGAGTATAGAACAATATCATTAGAAATCACTTCATTGTTATTCTTTTCTAGTCGTGTTTGGTTCTACCTTAGGTCCCTTAGCTATCCAGTCTCCAGTTTCTGACCATCCAGACAGTGTAGGGCTGGTGTCCCCCTTGTGGCTTGGGCCTCAAGTTAAACCAGACATTGGTTGACCACTCCCAAAAATTCTACACCACCATTGTCCCAGCATGCCTTGCAGGCAGGATAGATTGTAGGTGAAAAGTTTGGGGGCTGGATAGGTGTCCACGTTTCTCTTTCAGTACACTGAGAGTACCTTCCCAGGCCAAAGAGACTAGAAAGAAAGGGCGAAAGCTCCATGAAGGCACAAGCTCTACCTCCCTACATTCAATGAGCTGTGAAGATGTTGTCCTCAGCAATGGGGACCCTCTGTGATAGCATCAGCCTGGATTGTTTAGGGATCTCCTTGGGACCCCTTGGCCAACAACTGAACAGAATGCAATCCAGTCCCACCACTGGAAGCCTTGCCTGGCTATAAAAGATGGCCAGCTCAGGCTCTGTATCCTCCACTACTAGGAGCCCTCACTAGGGTCACCCTCAAAACTCCAGGAAGTTTGCACAGCACTAGGTTTCCAGCTCCCCTGCAAAGGACCACTTGCAGCTGTCTGACCCTGTACTCTCTCCCTCCACTCCTTCCCCAGCCCCAACCCTCCTGCTTCCATCCCCACCCATTCACAGGTCAGACAAAATCGATTTCTATTTCCTCTTCCCAGGGAGATCCATGCATCCCCTTAGAGCCCTTCTCTTTACCTAACCTCTCTGGGTCTGTGAATTGTAGCTTGATTATTGTTTAATTTTCACTTAACAGCTAATATCCACTTGTAAGTAAATATATACCATATTTGTCTTTCTGATTCTGAGCTCCCTCACTTGGGATAATAAAAATACCAATAATTAAAAATATTATCTATGATTATTAAAAGCAAGTGTCCTTTTACGTACACTATTGTCTTAAATAATATTCAATAAAGAAAGATTATGAAGGAGCTCATTAGAATTTTTCAGCCTGACTTAGCATTTGATTAGTTTTAAAACTCTTTGGGTTTTTGTTTTTCTTGATACCAGTGAAAAAACAAAAAAAAAATCTACTAAAAAAAAACAAACATGGCTTTGGAAAACAAAAGCAGAATGTTTTCTGAGAGTTTTGCATGCTGGTCCTTCTGCCTCTTGGGCATTATTTACACACCTGTACCTTATTAATCCTTCTTCTGGAGTTAGCAGAGCAAATTCCCTGGGAAATATCTCCCTGTGGAGATGCTTGCATTATATAATTCTCGCCTCTTGAATATTGTCCTATTTGTTCCAATTAATTAAATATCTGCAAGACTCACCAAAGTAGTTACAAAATGACAGGATTTTTTATTTAATATGACTGAATTGTGTTGCACGGTATCTATAGACCATGTTTTCCTTGTCAATTTATTCATTGATCAATACTTATATTGATTCTATTCTTTGAATGCTGTAGCAAACATAATAATGTAAAGATATCTAATATATTTGTTGTTTTACTGTGATGTATGCCTACTAGTTCCATTTTTAATTTTTTGTAAGCTTCATGACATTTTCCATAATTATAAAACTAATTTACAATCAAAGTAATAGAGTATGTGGGTTCCCTTTTCTTCACAATTTGTTAGTAATTGTTTCCTCTTTTTAATAACATTCATTTCAAGAGCTATGAATTGATTAGTACTCTCACTTCCATTTCCCTGACTGTTGCTAATGTTGAGCTTATATACGAAATATCTGTTGGCGATGCTTATGCGTAGTTTTGCAAAATGTCTCTCCAGACACTCAAATATTTTCTCTTCCATTTCTTTCTTTTTGATAACTTATTTTATTTTTAAAGAAATAAAAAATTATGTTTTTTTTTTCATTTTACATACCAATCCCAGTTCTCAATTCCTCCCCTCCTCCCATTCCCTCAACCTATCCCAAGACCACCCCCCATCCACTCATCAGAGAGAGCAAGGTACATTGCTGCAAGGAAGGGCCAAGGCCCTCCCCACTATAACCATGCTGAACAAGGTATCCATACAAAGAGAATGGGTTCCCAAAAAGCCAATACAAGCAGTAGGGACAAACCCTGGTGACACTGCCAGTGGCTCCAGAGCCTGCCCCAGCCATACAACTCTCATCCACATTCATAGGGACTTGTTTGGATCTATACTGGTTCCTTCCTTGTCTGGAGTTGGTGAGCTCCCATTAGCTCAGGTAAACTGTTTCCGTGGGTGTCCCCATCACGGTCTTGACCGCTGCTCATATTCTCACCCCTCCCACTCTTCAACTGGAATTTGGAAACTCAGCCCAGTGTTTTCCTGCAGGTTTCTGCCTCTGTTTCCATCAGTTGCTGGATGGAGGTTCTATGGTGATATTTAAGATATTCATCAATCTGACTACAGGGCAAGGCCANTGCCTCTGTTTCCATCAGTTGCTGGATGGAGGTTCTATGGTGATATTTAAGATATTCATCAATCTGACTACAGGGCAAGGCCAGTTCAGGCACCGTCTCCTCTACTGCTTAGGGTCTTAGCTAGGGCCATCCTTGTGGATTCCTGGGAATTTCTCTAGTGCCACATTTCTTGCTAGTGCCATAATGGTTCCCTCAATCAAAAAATCTCTTTCCTTGCTCTCATCCCTGTCCTTCCTCCATCTTGACTATCCCATTCCCTCAAGTTCTTCTCCCCCTTCCCTTCTCCCTTCTTTTTAATTTCCACACTCCCTTCTCTCCCCAACCCAATGCTCCCAATTTTGTCAGGTGACCTTATCTATTTCCCTTTCTAGAAGGATCTATTTATGTTTTTTATTAGGGTTCACCTTGTTACTTAGCATCTCTAGGATCATGGACTATAGGCTCATTATTCTTTGCTTTACAGATAGTATCCACTTATGAGTGAGTACATACCATGTTCATCTTTCTGGGTCTGGGTTACCTCACTCAGGATGTTTTTTTCTAGTTCCATCCATCTGCATGCAAATTTCAAGATGTCAATACTCCATTGTATAAATGTACTAAATTTTCTTTATCCACTTTTTGGTTGAGGGGCATCAAGGTTGTTTCCAAGTTATGGCTATTACAAATAATCCTGCTATGAACATGGTTAAACAAATGTCCTTGTAGTATGAGTGTGCATCCTTTGGGCATATGCCCAAGAGTGGTATTGCTGGATCCTGCAGTAGGTTGATTCCCAATTTTCTGAGATACTGCCATAATGACTTCCAGAGAGGTTATACAAGTTTGCACTTCCACCAGCAATGGAGGAGTGTTCCCCTACTCTGCATCCTCACCAGGATAAGCTATCATTGGTGTTTTTGATCTTAGCCATTCTGACTGGTGTAAGATGGTATCTCAGGGTCATTTGCATTTCCCTGGTGGCTAAGAAGGTTGAACATTTCTTTAAGTGTCTTTCAGCCATTTGAGATTCTTCAGTTGAGAATTCTGTTTAGAACTGTACTTCGTTTTCTAATTTGATTATTTGCAATTTTGGTGTCTTTATATATTTTTATATATATTTTGGAGATTAGTCCTCTGTCTGATGTGGGGTTGGTGAAGATCTTTTTCCATTCAGTAGGATGCCTTTTTGTCTTATTAACTGTGTCCATTCCTTTATAGAAGCCTCTCAGTTTCAGGAGGTCCCATTTATTTATTGATGCTTTCAGTGTCTGTGCTGCTGGTGTTATATTTAGGAAGAGGTCTTCTGTGCCTATGCATTGAAGGCTACTTCCCACTTTATCTTCTATCAGGTTCAGTGTGGTTAGATTTATATTGAGGTCTTTAATGCCATTGGACTTGAGTTTTGTGCATGGGGATAGATATGGATCTACTTGCATTTGACATCCAGTTATGCCAGCACCATTTGTTAAAGATGCTTTTTCCCCATTGTATAATTTTAGCTCCTTTGTAAAAAATCAGGTGTTCATAGGTATGTGGATTAATATTTGGGTCTTTTATTAGATTCCATTAGTCAACCTGTCTATTTTATGCCAATACCAAGCTATTTTTATTGCTGTAACTCTGTAATTGAGCTTGATGTCAGGGATGGTGATGTCTCCGGAAGTTCCTTTATTGTACAGAGTTGTTTTTAGCTATCCTGGGTTTTTTGTCTTTCTGTATGAAGTTGAGTATTGTTCTTTCAAGGTCTGTAAAGAATTATGTAGGGATTTTTATGGGGATTGCATTGAATCAAAAGATTGCTTTTGGTAAGTTTGTAATTTTTATTATGTTGATCCTACCTGTCCAAGAGCATGAAAGATCTTTCCATTTTCTGGTATCTTCTTCAATTTCATTCTTTAAAGACTCAAAGTTCTTGTCAAACAGGTTTTTTTTATTTCTTTGGTTAGTGTTACCCCAAGATATTTTATGTTATTTGTGGTTATGGTGAAGTGTGATGTTTCTCTTATTTCTTTCTCAGATTCTTTATCATTTGTATATAGGAGGGCTACTGAATTTTTTTTGAGTTGATATTGTATCCTGCCACGTTACTGAAGGCATTTATCAGCTGTAGGAGTTTCCTGGTAGAGTTTTGGGGGTCACTTATGTATACTATCATATCATCTGCTAATACTAAAAGTTTAACTTCTTCCTTTCCAATTTGAATCTCCTGAATCTCCTTTTGTTGTCTTATTGCTCTAGCCAGAACTTCAAGAACTATGTTGAATAGATATGGAGAGAGTAGACAACCTTCTCTTGTTTCTGGTTTCAATGGGATCACTTTGAGTCTCTCCAATTAATTTAGTGTTGGCTGTCGGCTTGCTGTATATTGCTTTTACTATGTTTAGATATGTTTCTTGTATCCCTGATCTCTTCAAGACCGTTATCATGAATGGGTATTGGATTTTAGTGAATGCTTTTGCAGCATCTAATGCGATGATCATATGCTTTTTTTTACTTTAAGCTTATTTATATAGTGGATTACATTGATATATTTGCATTTGTTGAAATATCCCTGCATCTCTGGGATGAAGCTGACTTTATCATGGTAGATGATTTTCTTGATGTGTTCTTAGATTCAATTTGCCTGTGTTTTATTGATTAGTTTTACATTTATGTTCATGAGTGAGATTGGTCTGTAATTCTGTTTCTTGGTTGAGTCTTTGTGTGGTTTGGCTATCAGTGTAACTGTAGCCTCATAAAAAGATTTTGGCAATGTTCCTTCTGTTTCTATTATGTGGAACACTTTGTGGAGTATAGGTATTAGCTCTTCTTTGAAGTTCTGGTAGAATCCTGCACTGAAACCATCCATCCTTGGGCTTCTGTTGCTGTTGTTGTTGTTCAGGGGCTTTTGATGACAAAGTCCATTTCCTTGGAGCTTATAGGTCTGTTTAAATTGTTTACCCAGTCTTGATTTAATTTTGGCATGTGTTACCTATCCAGAAGATTCTTTTACATTTTCCAATTTTGTGGAGTACAGGTTTTGTAGTATGACCTAATGATTCTCTGTATTTCCTCAGTGTCTGTTGTTATGTCCCCCTTTTCATTTCTGATTTTGTTAATTTGGATGTTCTCTCTCAGCCTTTTGATTAGTTTAGATAAGGGTTTATCTATCTTGTTGACATTCTCCAAGAATCAGATCTCTGTTTCATTGATTCTTTGTATTGTTTTTGTTGCTTCTACTTTATTGATTTCAGCCCTCAATTTGATTTTTTCCTATCATCTACTCCTCCTGGTTGAGTCTACCTCTTTTTACTCTAGAGC
The DNA here is from genome assembly GCA_001685075.1 of Bramus lutescens. NCBI lineage: Eukaryota > Metazoa > Chordata > Mammalia > Rodentia > Cricetidae > Bramus > Bramus lutescens. The sequence goes on from LOEQ01009662.1 coordinate 8,819, forward strand.
TTTCAGGTGTGCTGTTAAGTCACTAGTGTAAGATTTCTCCACTTTCTTTATGTAGGCACTTAGTGCTACGAACTTTTCTCTTAGCACTGCTTTCATACTGCTTGGGTACTTTGTGCCTTCATTTTCATTAATTTCTAGGAAGTCTTTAATTTCTTTCTTTCTTTCTTCCTTAACCCAGGAATGGTTCAATTGAACACTGCTCAATTTCTGTGAGTTTGTAGGCTTTCTGCAATTAGTGTTGCTATTAAAATCTAACTTTAAACCATGGTGATCTGATAAGATACAGGGAGTTACTCCAAGTTTTTTTCTATCTGTTGAGGTTTGCTTTGTTACTGAGTGTGTGGTCAGTTTTAGAGAAGGTTCCATGAGGTGCTGAGAAGAAGGTATATTCTTTTGTATTTGGGTAGAATGTTCTGTAGATGTATGTTAAGTCCATTTCAGTCTTGACATCTGTTAGTTCTCTTATTTTTCTGTTAAGTTTCTGTCTGGCTGACCAGTTCATTGTGAAGAGTGGAGTACTGAAGTCTCCTACTATTCGTGTTTGGGGTTTGATGTGCGATTTAAGCTTTAGTAATGTTTCTTTTACATATTTGGGTGCTCTTGTATACAGCAGAAAGATGAATCCTGCTTTTATATCCATTCTCTTAGCCTGTGTCTTCTTATAGGTGAATTGAGTCCACTGACATTAAGAGATATTAATGGCCAGTGTTTGTTAATTCCTGTTGTTTTTCAGTGGCAGTGTTTGTGTGTTTCCCTTCTTTGGGGTTTGCTGGTGTGATGTTATCTGTTGTCTGTGTTTTGTGAGTGCAGTTAGAGTCCTTTGGTTGGTGTTTTCCTTCTGGTACTTTCTGTAGGGTTGGATTTCTGGGTAAGTATTGTTTAAATCTGGATTTGTCATGGAGTATCTTGTTTTCTCCATTGATGGTGATTGAAAGCTGCTTTGCTGGGTATTGTAGTCTATACTTGCATCTGTGGTCTCTTAGTGTCTGCAGAACAACTGCCCAGGACCTTATGGTTTTCATGGTTTCCTTTGAGAAGTCGGTTGTCATTCTTATAGGTCTGCCTTTATATGTTACTTGGCCTTTTTCCTTTAAAGCTCTTAATATTCTTTTTTTTATTATTCTGCGTATTTTGAATTTTGATTATTATATGATGAGGGGACTTTTTTTGTCCAGTCTATTTGCTGTTCTGTTAGCTTTTTGTACCTTCATAGGGACATCCTTTTTTTTGGTTGGGAAAGTTTTCATCTATGATTTTGTTGAATGTATTTTCTGTGCCTTTGAGCTGGATTTCTTCTCCTTCTTCTATCCCTATTATTCTAAGGTTTGATCTTTTAATGGTATCCCAGATTTCCTGAATGTTTTGTGTTAAAAATTTGTTGGATGCTGAGTGGAATTCGAGGTCAGCCTGGTCTACAAAAGCTATTTCCAAGAAAGGCACCAAAGCTTCCTGAGAAACCCTGTCTTGAAAAAAAATAGAATTTGTTGAATTTAATGTTTTCTTTTTACAAGGAATCTATTTCCTCTTTTGGTGTGGGAGGTCCTTCTGTCTATGTGTTGCTTTTATTGGTAAATGAATAAAGAACTGCTTTAAGCCTATGGCAGGGAAGAACAGAACTAGATGGGGGAAACTAGGCTGTATGCTGAGAGAAAAAAAAGGCAGAGTGATAGAGATGCCATGGAGCCACTGCAAGAGTCAGACGTGCTGAAACTTTGCTGGTAAGCCACTGTCATGTGGCAATACACAGATTAATGAAGATGGGTTAAATTAATATGTAAGAGTTAGCCAATAAGAAACAAGAGCTGATGGGACAAGCGGTGATTTAATTAATACAGTTTCCGTGTGATTATTTCAGGTCTAAGATAGCCAAGCAGCCGAGAACCAACAAGAAGCCTCCTACTACACTCTATAGTATCTTCAACACCTGAGGTTCTCTCTTCTATCTCTTGTATTCTGTTGTTTATACTGTAGTTACTGTGAGTTTACCCAGATTTTCCATATCCAGAATTCCCTCAGTTTGTTTTTTCTGTATTGCTTTTATTTCAGTCTTCAAATTTTTAACTGTTTGAACAGCTTGCTTCACCCAATTGTTTATTCTTGGTTTTCTTTGAGATATTTAATGATATCTTCCAATTTTTTTGTTTGTCTTTTCCTTAATTTTTAAGGGAATTTTCATTTCCTCTTTAAAGGTATCCATCATTATTATATAGTTTCATTTAAAATAATTTTCTTCTGCTTCTTCTGGGTTAGGATAATCAAGTCTTCCTGTTGTATGACCACTGCATTCTGGTGTTACAATACTTCTTTTTAGGTTGTTGAATGAATTCTTGAATTGGTGCCTACCCATCTCTTCCCCCCAGTTGGTGCCAGCAGTGTCTTTGCCTCTTGGTCCAATTCTTGCAGTGACTCTGTGTCTCTGGGAACTGTTCTTGGTCCACTCTGTACTGTCACTGTTCACTGTCTGTGTCTCTGGGAGCCATTGAGGTCTCTTTTGGCCTGCTCTCTTGGTTTGTTCTCTTGTTTTGCTCTCTTTGTCCACTCTGTGCAGTCATAGCTTATACTACAGAGTTCCTCTGTTTGGTCCTCTCTTCTTGGTCTCTCTGTGTAGTTGTAGCTTTTGTTTCAGTGGTCCTCTGAGGTTTCAGGGGAGGGGAGGGATATGATTTGGGGGTGGAGTGTGACTTGTAGCTTGCAAAGTCTGATGAATGGGGTGTGGTGTTGGAGTAGCTTACCTGCAGGAAACTCACCTTCTGGCTGGCTAGAGAAGCTGTGGCAGGTGGGAGAGGGTCCTTGGGTTTTGCCCAGGTATGGTGGGCCTAGAGAGTGGAGTGTCCCACCAGGTGGGTGGTCATTCACCTCTTGGTCCTCTCTGTGTAGTGGCAGGCTGTATTTCAGAGTTCCACTTCTCTTCCATTTCTTAATTGCCTTTTTAATCTACACATAAGCCTTTTCAGTTTAGTGAAACCCCATTTTTCTATTTTTGTTTTCTTTTCTAGATATTTAGAGTCAGATTCAAAAAATGCCACTATCCATGCTGATGTCACAAGCTTCTCTATGTGCTTTCTCCAGTAGTTTCATCACTTGCTCTTTTGTTTGAGTGTGAGTTTGAGGTCAGCCTGGTCTACACAATGAGTTTCAGGACAGCCAGAGCTATGTAGAGAGACCCTGCTTCAAAAAGAGAAAGGACAAAAGAAAATTTATTGGAGATACATGGCATATATCTCCAATAAAATTTCTTTGAAAATATAAGCAAAATTTAGAAACTTTTCCCTAAACTAAATAAAAAAACAGGGGACATGGGCTCAAAAAAATAAAATCAGAGATGAAAAGGGAGTTACAAGTGATAAAATAGAAGCAAAAGAGATTATATATGGCTGTTATGAACAATTGCATTTCTACAAATTAGAAACTATAAAAGATATGAATAAATTTCTAAACGCTGCCATGGTTGCTCAAGGAAAACTAGAAGATACAACAACATTGAGTAAGTATGGCATTACACTGTGTTACTCACCTTGAGGCTATCATTGGCTTGATATGAATAGTAGGTATGATTGCAATGAAAAAGCTTATAAATGATTTTTTAAAATTCACAGACCTTTAATTACTAAAATGTTCATTTCTGTAACTTAGTAAAATAAGACTTAAAAGATTAAATAATTAATAAACAAAGATGTGGGTGAAGCTTGGTGGTAGAGTACCTGCATATAGGTGGATTGTCTTGCATGTAGTAATGTAAAAAGATCCTGCCTAGGTTTGATTTCCAGCACCTCACCACACACATAAAAATTAAAAACTTAATATAACAGAATCAAGTCTCATTCATTCTCACTACATGTACTGAGGATTGAATTTGGGGCCTCACAAGTGCTTAACAAGTGTTCTACCAGTGAGCTATGTTATTAGCAAGCTTTTACTTACTGTTTAAAATATCATTTATTTATTCTTCAACAGTGTATACAGGTATACAAAATACCTTGATCATACCTACCCCAAACCCTCCTTTCTAGATCTCCTTATATTCCACTCCCACAGATCATTCCATATGCCACTGGCTACCTTTATGAGTTCTTTGTTTTCAGAAACTACTTAGTACAATTAGTGCTGCCCACTGGCATATTGAATAATTTTGTTAGATTTCTCTTGTGCAGTTAACAGTTGCTGACATCAGTTCATTGTATAACAGACGTGTGTAAAAGAGTTATGGCCAGACTCATCACCTGGCTCTTACATTTGTTCGTCTTCCTCTTCCTCAATGTTCCCTGATCCTTGAGGGGTGGGGCTCTGATATAAGTATCCCATTTAGGGTTGAACACTCAGAGTTATTTATTCTCTATGTTTCAAGCATTTTTAAATCCCTGCATTGCTGTCTACTAAAGAAAGTGGCCAAGGCTGAGATCACGATTACTCTGTAGATATAATCATATTTAGGAGGCAGTTTGACATTGCCATCTAGTAAAACAGCAAAAGGGGCGTAAGCTATCCTAAGCCATAAACTCCTGACCAGGTTTATAGTTATAAACTCTGTCCTATTGAATAGGCTTCTTATTTATCAGAAAGTACTTGGTAATCCATGTGCCTTTCATGATACTGTTGCAACCAATGGCATCTCATCATGTCTGATAGGTCAATATTGTAGCATTAAGTAGACCAACATTTTTATGAACACAAAAGCAAAACTACTAAACAAAATGCCATATCAAATTCACAATACTTAAAAATATAATTGACACAAGTAAAATTCATCCCAAAAGCTCAAGACTAGGTCAACATATAGAAATAAATAAAGGTCATATGCCACGTTAACCAAATCAAGAAGGTAAGTAAGAAATGCTAAAAATGAAATAGTCTTCCTCAGGGAAGAGCCTACTAATGAATTATCCAATAACATATGGTCAGTCATGAAAACATACATACAAGTAACATTATACAGACTGAGAAGGTTGTTCTTATGTACTCAGTTATATACGTGTGTGTGTGGTGTGATATATATGAAGCAGCAATTAATGCAAAAAGATACCATGGATTTGAAAGAGAACAAGTAGATATATATGAGATGGCTTAGATAGAGGAGAAAGAAGGGTAAAATGATGTAATTCTATTATAATCTCAAAGACAAAATAATAAAAATAACTGAATAGTGGTATATGGTTCATATTAAGGATCATGCTTGTGCAAATAAAATTATTAGCAAGTAAGTAGTTAACAATAACATAGTCATTCATTTTGAAGTGTTTGTCTTGACAAAGCTCAGGATAGATGTATGCAAGCAGTTAAAACTACAGTGTTAGTTCTGGTGATGTGAACTACAAAAGCCTTTTCTCCTAGGGATCACTTAGTAAACTCAAATTCAGTTGTTAATTTGCAGTCTTTTTCAAAGAGTTTCTAGAGGAAAATAACTGAATAACTGATTCCATTAAGAATTGGAAATAATTAATCACTAAGAGTCAAAGATGAAATCCCATTGGTGGCTAATTCTGTTCATTCAATAGGAAGCTAGTAACACTAGGGCAAAGGGTACTTTTAGTAGCAAATTTTGTACTACTTTCTTTGCCAAGACATCTTAAAGTCCTAATTGTCTTTGGCTCTAAGTCCTTCGTTGTATCCATATTTATATGAACAAACCTTAAATCTGAAATTTAAAGGTTCCTTCATTACACAATAAAATACTATCACAAGGAGAAGAATTTTTAATTTTTTATTGATTTTATTGAGCTATACATTTTTCTCTGCTCCCCTCCCTGCTTCTCCCTTCCCCTTCCACACTCCCCATGGTCCCCATTCTCCCAATTTACTCAGGAGATCTTGTTTTTTTCTACTTCCCATGTAGATCCATGTATGTCTCTTTTAGGATCCTCAATATTGTCTAGGGTCTCTGGGACTGAATTGTAGGCTGGTTTTCTTTGCTTTATGCCTAAAAGCCACTTATGAATGAGTACATATGATATTTATCTTTCTGGGTTTGGGTGACCTCACTCAATATGATGTTTTCTAGATACATCCATTTGCCTGAAAATTTCAAAATGTCATTATTTATTCTGTTGTGTAGTACTCTACTGTAAAAGTACCACATTTTCCTTATCCAGTCTTTGATTGAGGGGCATTTAGGTTGTTTCCAGGTTCTGGCTATGACAGACAATGCTGCTATGAACATAGTTGAGCACATGTCCTTGAGGTATGATTGAGCATCTTTTGGATATATATCCAAAAGTGGTATTGTTGGGTCTTGAGGAAGGTTGTTTCCTAATTTTCTGAGAA
>LOEQ01009662.1:17522-37549 GCA_001685075.1 Bramus lutescens
AACTGTCAATCCTCTTCAGAGGGGCTTGGTCAGCAGCCACAATTTTAATGTCTGTTTCTGTTTGTACAGCTTATTTAATTTCCCCCTATTTCTATACAACATTTTTCTCATCTGCGACGTTTTAGATGCATGATTGACTATTGCCACTCTGAGAGACAGAGATTTGGGGAAAATAATGTTGAACTGACCAGAACTTTCCTATTAACTTACATGACTGCTTTCATCTATTTTTTGGCNNGGGGTAAATCAGTCAACTAGGTTGCTTTTTGTTTGTTTGTTTTTTGTTTTTCTGGCTCACACAAAAGCAAGGTTTTAGAAACTAAACTTTGAAAACCAAAAGAGAAAGTGCTAGATTTCAAAGGATGGAGGTGTCCCCTCCTGGAGGTTCTACTGAAGAGCTACTTTCATCTGAATTAGATAAAGGGTAGTTCGGAGAACTATCTGGAATCATTCATGGGAAGCTGGGTACCCTTTGTGGCATAAGATCAAAGTGGATATTCATAAATTCACCTTGAATCTAAAAATTCTGTGGTGGCAAGGTGATGTTAAACTTCTCCCCTCAATGCTCAGCGTACAAGACAAGACACAAAGTTTATAGCATATCATTTCTGACTGAGTGGCAGAAGGACAGACATTTTTCCAGCGTGCAGTTTCAAAGCTCTCCTAGAACTCGTCAATAAAGCTTCTTTCTATGCCTGATTTATCCTCTATCCCTGCGGGGCTCTTGTTTTGTCAGACAAGGGATTCAAACAGTTATATGACTGATTTATTTTAATTATAGCTACATGCAGCTGTAACACTGGAAAGAGTAATAAACAACCAAATCTCACCATGGAAGAAGGTGTTTCTTTTCAGCTTCTACCACCCAAGGTGAAAACTTTTAATGTCTGACATAACTCAGAGGGTAGCAAGCATCCATCCTCCAAAAGAGGTGGATGGTGACAGGGCTTCTTTCACAGGATTGTACATGTCATTTTCAAGTTCCATTATTGTATTTTGGAAGAAGGACAGTATTTTTACATCTCTAGATTAATAAAGGAAGATATTTTTTAAATGTTTATCAGATTTGTGGTTTGATGACTAGTAGTTAGTAGCTAAAATCTTTGTAGAACTTCGCTATGCTCATGGCTCAAATGCTGTAGCTAGAAGGAGATTGATTCCTTTAGCGCTGACTTTGAAATAAGATTGTCCAGAGATTTGAAGATAATGTGGTGTAAAGTGACAGAAGAGAAAGTGGAAAACAGCCTGGAACTTATTGGCATAGGAGACAACTTTCTCAACCCAGGTATTACAATCAACAATTAATAGATGGGACCTCGTGAAACTGAAAAACTTTTGCAAGACAAAGGCCACCACCAATCAGACACAGATAACTTACAGAATTGGAAAAGATTTTTACCAACCCCACATCTAATAGAGATCTAATATTCAAAATAAATAAATAAATACATAAACTACATATCAATAAATCAAATAATCCAATTAAAAATGCAGTACAGATCTAAATAGAGAATTTTCAAGAGAGGAATCCAAAATGGTTGAGAAACAAATTTTCAACATCATTCATCACGAAAATGCACATCAAAACTACTTTGAGATTCCATCTTGCCCCTGTCAGGATGGCTAAGATCAATAACACAGTTGACAGCTCATGCTAGTGCAGATAAGGAGCAAGGGGAGCACTCCTCCATTGCTGGTGGGAATGCTAACTTGTAACTATAGGTACATAATAAATCTGGCAATGTTCCTTCTGCCTTTATTTTATGGAAAAATTTGAGGCATATTGGTGTTAATTCTTCTTTGAAATACTGATAGAATTCTGGGCTAAAAGCATCTGATCCTTGACCTTTCTTTCTCTCCTTTTTTTTTTTGTTTTGGTTGAGAGACTTTAATGACTGCTTCTATTTCACTAGGGGTTACAGGCCTATTTAAATTGTTTATCTTATCTTGATTTAACTTTTCTAAGTAGTAGCTATTGAGAAATTATCCATATCTTTTGGATTTTCTAATTTGGTGAAGTACAAGATTTTAGAATATGTTCATATGACTATCTGGATTTGCTAAGTGTCTGTTATATCCCATTTTCATTTCTGATTTTATTAATTTGGATATTTAATCTATTTTTAGTTTTTGGATAAGGGTTTATATATCTTGTTAATTTTTTTAAAAAAGAACCAACTTTATTTCCCTGATTCTTGGTATTATTCTCTTTGTTTCTATTTTATTGATTTCAGCCCTTAGTTTGATTCTTTCTTATAGACTACTCCTCTTGGGCATGATTACTTATTTTTGTTCTCGAGCTTTCAAGTATGCTGTTAAATTGATAGTATGAGTGAGATGCTTTCCAAGTTTTTATGTAGGCACTTAGTACTATGAGATTTCCTCTTAGCACCATTTTCATTGTGCCCCACAAGTTTTGGTATGCTGTTCATCCATTTACATTAAATTCTAGAAAATGTTTAATTTCCTTCTTTCTTTCTGTTTGATCCATTTTCTCTGAGTTTGTAAGCTTTCTGCTTTTTCTGTTGTTATGCCCAGTGGTTTAATAGGATGCAGGATGTTATTTCAGTTTTCTCGTGTCTTTGAGACTTGCTTTATGTCCAAGTATGTGGTAAATTTTGGAAAAAGTTCCATGAGATGCAAAGAAAAAGATACATTCTTTTGTGTTTGGGTGGAATGTTCTGTAAATATCTGTTAGGTCAATTTGGTTTATATATAACGTCTGCTCTAATATTCCTCGGTGTAGTTTTTGTCTGGATGACCTGTTCACTAGTGAAAGATGGTTACTGAAGTCTTTCACTTTTAAGTGTGAGGGTCAATATGTGATTTAAGCTGTAGTCATGTTTCTCTTACATATGTAGGCACCCTTGTGTTTGGGACATAAAAAGAACTGAAATGTACTCTTGGTGGATTTTTCCTTTGATAAATATATAATGTCCTTCTCTGTCTTTTTTTATTAGTTTTGGGTTGAAGTCTATTTTGTTAGATATTAGAATGACCACAGCAGCTTGCTTCTTAGGTCTACTTGTTTGGAATATGTTTTTCCAACCTTTTACTCTGAGATAATGTCTACCCTTGATGTTAAAGTGTTTTTCTGGTATACAGCAGAAGGATGAATCCTGTTTTTTGCATACATTTTGTTAGTATGTGTCTTTTAATTGGTGAATTAAGACCATAAATGTTGAGAGATATCCAACATTCTGTTATTTTGATGGTGGTGGTGGTGTGTGTTGTGTGTTTGTTTCCCTTCCTTTTGTCTTGTTGGTATGAGATTATTTATTTCCTGTGCTCTCATGGCTGTAGTTAACTTCCTTAGGTTGCAGTTTTCCTAAACGCACCCTCTGTGGGGCTGGATTTATAGACAGTGTTTAATTTTGATTTTATCATGTAATATCTCATATTCTATGTCTGTGGTGATTGAAAGTTTTGCTGGGAAAAGTAATCTGGACTGGCATCTGTGTTCTCTTAGGTCCTGCAGCACATCTGTCTAAATCCTTCTGGCTTTTAGAATCTTCATTGAGAAATCAGAGGTAATTCTTATAGGTCCATTTATGCATGTTCTTGATCTTTTTCCTTGCAGCTTTTAATATTCTTTCTTTCTTCTGGATGTGCTGCGGAATAATCCTTCTGTACACTGTAAAAATGTGTTGCTCTCATTGTTAATAAAAAGCCAAATGGCTGATAGCTAGGCAAGATTTTCAGGGCAGAGAGAATGCTGGGAAGAAGAGCAGAGTCTAGGGAGTCTCAAGCCAGACACAGAAGAAGCAACATGGGAAGGTCGTGGATGAGGTAAATGAGCCTCGGGGCAGCACATGGATTAATAGTAATGCGTTCATTTAAGTTGTAAGAGTTGGCTAGAGACAAGCCTAACCTATCAGCCAAGCATTTATAATTAATATTAAATCTCCATATCAGTTATTTGGCAGGTGGGAAAGAAAGGTTCACCTACATTTTAGAGTTTTATTACATAGCAAGGGAACTTTCTTTTCTGATCCAATATATTTTGTGTTCTGTATGCGTCTTGTACCTTTATAAGTATCTCTTTTAGGTTAGAGAACTTTTCTTCTATGATTTTATTGAAAACATGTTCTGGGCCTTTGAACTGATGTTTTTCTCTTTCCTCTATTCCTATTATCCTTAGACTTTGTCTTTTCATAGTGTTCCAAATTTTCTGGAAGTTTTGTGCCAGGGGTGTTTTTCAGATTTAATATTTTCTTTGACTGATGTAACAATTTATTTTATCATATCTTCAATGTCTGATAGTCTTTCTTCCTCCTCTTAAATTCTACTGCTGAAGCTTGCCTCTGTAGTTTGTTTTGAATTCCTTTTTTTATTTCCAGAATTCCCTCAGCTTGTTTTGCTTATTTGTTTCTTTGTTTGTTGTGCCTCTATTTTTATTTTCAGGCCTTGATCAGATTTCTTTGCTTCATTCATGTGATTCTTGGCTTTCTTTAGGAAATCTGTTATTTCCTCCAGTTGTTTGTGTTTTCCTGGGTTTCTTTAAGGGGTTTATCTGTTTCTTCTCTAAAGACCTCTGTCATCCTTATATACTTGGTTTTAAGGTCTTTTCCTTGTGCTTCAGCTATGTTGGAATATTCAGGGCCTCCTGTGCTAGGCTAGCTGGTCTCTGGTAGAGACGTATTTCCCTGACTGTTGTCGCTTGTGTTTCTACACTGCTGTCTAGACAGCTAGGTTTGGAATGATTATAGGTCTACATGCTGAGTGCTGAACTTGTCTTTGGATAGTTTGTTCCTTGGTTTCTGTTTCCTCTCTGAATTTTCAGAGAGAGTGATGGCTCTGTGTTGCCTGTTTTTCTGGCCTATTCAGCAACTGTGTTTACAGGGAATGCCTGCTGTGTTGAAGGCTGGGATACTGGGATGAGTTTGGGGAAGAAATGTTGGAGGACAAAGTCTTTGTGATCCTTTGGGGATGGGGTCACGGAGGAAAGGGAGACCACAGCAGGTTTCCAACACAGAGCTGGGGTGAGACTGGGGGGATTCGATCTCAGGAGCAATAGGAGAGGCGTGGATCTGACTACAACCTACTTGGTACTCTGGGAGGAGGGGCCCTTGGGATAGCAGGGAGTACCTGCTGAAGTTGGGGCCTGGGACAAAGCAACAAGTGGGGGGAGGGAGATTTGGAGGGGATGGACTGTAGGATTCACAGGATATGTTGGTAGTGCACACGAAACTGTAGCTGGTTGTTCTGCTGCAGTGCTAGGGACAGAGACTGAGTAATTGGATTTCGGGGAAAAGAGAAAGAGGAGAAGTGAGCAGCCTACATAGTTTTGTGGCCTGTGCAACTTATTATAAAAGCTATAGCCAATTTGTTTATTTAATCAATCAGTCCATTCGTTACAATCCATCGACATCTCTCTTTGAGCTGTCCTTGGAATTCTGTTGGAGTTCAAGTACTGGTAAAGGTACCAAGAACTGCATTCTGTAAGCAGGGAGGTGGCCAGGCCATCCAGGAACTGAAGAAGAAATCAAGTGCTCACCTGGTCCCCAGGCTGTCTGTGAAGCTCTGGGGCCCTGCCTGGGAGTGATTCTAGAGCAGAGACCTGCCAGAAGGGACATTTTAAAGGCATTTTTGAGAAAGACTTGGAGAGACTGTCTCAGATAGTGAAGAAGTTCTGAGGGTTCCTTCAGGTGTAATTGGTTTTTATACTGTTTAGAGGCCTGCCACCCAACTCCCAAATGAAAACACGGAGACTTATTCTTACTTATAAAATGATTGGCCTTAGCTTGGCTTGTTTCTAGCCTGCTTCTCTAACTTAAATTATCCCATTTCTTTTTAACTATGTTTTGCTTCTGAGCTTTTTGCCTTTCTTTATTCTACATATCCTTCTTTTCTTCCTACTCCCTAGCTGGCTGTGTAGCTGGGTGACCGGCTCCTGGCATCCTCCTCTCCTTTTCAATTCCTTGCTCTTTGCTCTCTTCCCTAGATTTCACCTATTTATTCTCTCTGCCTGCCGGCCCCACCTGTTTTTCCTCTTCTGCCTAGCGATTGCTCATTCATCTCTTTATTAGACCAATCAGGTGTTTTACAGAGGCAAAGTAACACAGCTTTACAGAGTTAAACAAATTCAACATAAAAAGAATGCAACACATCTTTGCATCATTAAATAGTCTACAGCGTATGAATGTAACACATCTTAAACTAATAGTCCACAGCATTCAGGTGTCAGTAAGCTACTTGTTCAGGAAACAGGAGAACATGGTGGCCACAGTTTGGAACTTGTCAGTAGGGATTATATGTCTGACAGCCTTGATAATGAGAAGGGAAACATAGGAGAACTTCACAAAGCATGTGACCTGCTCCCTGCTTTCCCAGTAGCTAGAGCCAGGCTACATCTTTGACTTCTCGTTGCTGGGTATAAGAGTTCATGCTCTGATAAAGCTGGTGGTACTCTAAGTTCACCAGCAAGTTGCACAGGTATCAACTTAGCAGCTGCTAGAACCAATACATACAAGTTGCTGAAGATGGAGACATGACTGCATTGTCAATAATGGAGGATGGGGAGGCAAGATGGGATCCATCACCTCTCATCTCCAGGATGCAATAACAGTGCTTGATATCATGCTCACTTGAATGGCATGCTAGTGAAGATGATGCTAAACTCCTAAACCTTCTCACAAATATAATTACCGGATATCCCACCAACACAAAGGGCATTGAGGCTATTTGAGTTGAGACCAGATTAGCCCATAATGCAGGACACTTCTAGGAGACTGCTTATACATCCAGGTTCTCTGTTGTTGTTGAATTCCACTTGTTCTGAAAGCCACAGTGGGTCTGAAGCATGGAGCATTCATGTATAAGTGAAAGCTTATACTATCTATTTCTGTATTTGGCTTATTTAGGGTGTTATATACTCAAAGTTGATTGGTGGTACTACAAATGATAGAATTGTATTTATTTTTATGACTAAGAAATATTCTGGTATGTACCTATGCCACATTTGCTTTATTCATTCTTACATCCTTGATAACTTAGCTGATTCTACATCTTGGCTACAGTGAATACTGCTGTGATATACACAGACAAGCATGGGTTTTGCATATTTAATTATTTACTTAATTGTGAAGAAATATTTTAAATCATATGAGAGATTATTTTTAATTTAAAGTGTTATTCATTTCTCAGTCTCATGTCTACTATTTATTGCACATATGAATACTGTATTCTGATGACCCACACCCACTCGACCCCCTTTCCTCCACTCCAAGTTGTCTAAGGCTCCTTCCAACTCCACAACCTCCTCTTTGTTCTCTGTAACCCAATGATTCCATTTGGAACTGCACAAATGGTCACAGGTGTAGGAGCATTAGCTGGAGCATGGATAGCCTACAAAAGGACATACTCCTTTCCCAGCAGCCATCAAATGTCAATTGCTCTCAACTAGGAATGAGAACTTATGATCCCTTCTTCCATCCAAGTTGGAATGTTGATTGGCTTGATCTTGTGCTGGCAACCACAGCTACCTCAATTGCAAGAGGACAACAGCCCTGTTTTGTCCAGACGACCAGGCTTTGCAGGAGCCCTCAATGACCTCAAGCACTTACAATCTCTCCTTTCCCTTTTCTGTCTTGCTCCTTAAGCCTTGACAGAGAGAGCAGACAAAATTTCCCATTTGGGACTGAACACTTCTCTGTACCTTGACTGCTTCTGAGTCTCTGTAATATGCCTTTCAGTGCAATAAAAGCACTACACTATGTGCACAGACTTATGCACAGATGCACAAATATACATACAATTAAAAGTAAAGTTGAACTCTTTTAAATAAAATTCTCTGATGAGGGTTAAGAGATGCATTGGTCTATGAGTCTAAAAAAGAAAATAAATATTTAGAAGGTAGTTTAATGCTATGTCTACTTAGTAAAATCACAGAAGAGTCTCAATGAGGTCATGTGATCATCTTGACTGTGGGTTCTTAGTGAGATTTACAGTTTCCCTGAGGTCTCCCCTGCAGAGCAGCGCCTATATTTCATCAGAAAGTTATTGGTTACTTACATAATATTTATGCCACTGTTGGACCAAAGGATGTAGCTTGACAGAATGTTTTTCAGGACATTTCTGAAAATCTGGTTTTCCAGCTTTTTTTCTCCATTGAAATATGGAAGATGTTAGTAGTGAGTTTCTCTATTCTGAAAGTCTGCTGCTTTGACTTCTATATTTACTTTGAACACATTTGAGTTGTTTGATTCTTTTTGAGTAACATGAAAGAGGTGAACCTGAATTTGACTGATTACTAAATACACATCTGATGGAAAACTAATATCTCAAACATGAAGAACTTAAGGAACTGGACATCAAGAAAACAAGTAACCCAAGCAAAAATGAGGCACAAACCTAAACAAAGATTCCTCAAAAGGTGAAATTCAAATGGCTGAGAAACACATAAAGAAATGTTCAATATTCATAGTCACCAGGGGAATGGGAAATTAAACATCTTTGAGATTTCATTTTACACAAGTCAGAATGACCAAGATGAATGAAACAAAGAACAGTCCATGCTGGTGATGATGTGTATTTAAAGTAACACTCAACCACTGCTGGCGGGAGCACAAACTTGTACAGTCACTGCAGAGATCAGTGTGGTGGCTACTCAAGAATATGGGAACTGATTTATCTCAAGACCCAGCTCTATCACCCTTGGGCATATACCCAAAGGGTTTTTCCTCCTACCACAGAGACATGAACTCAACCATATTCATTGCTGCTCTGTTCATAATACCAGAAATTGGGAACAACCTAGATGTCCCTCAACAGAAGACTGGATAAGGATAATGTGGTGTATTTAAACAATGGAGTTATTCAGCAATTACAAAAATTAAAATCATGAAATTTTCAGGTAAATGGGCAGAACTAGAGAAAAATCATCCTAGATGAGGTAATGATAAACATGGCACTGTATCCTGTAGTGATGAGGCATGGGCGGGCCTGCTTTTCGTCCCACCCGGCTCCCGCACAGCTAGCTTAACACCCGAAATAACAACACATAAATTGTATNCTTTATTAACCAATGAAAGTAACACATAGACAGATGACCTTCCTACATCAGTATCCACTTATATGTTAGCTGTTAAGTCTTTGATAAGCAGTTCATATAATTACAGAGGTTAGCAATAGAATAAGGGACTAGGGAGGGGGAAGAATCTCCCAAGGAAGAGGAAACAGAATAGATTAATTAGTTTGGTGCTTTGAAAGAAAATGGTCCCCACACAGAGCAACACTCTTAAGAGGTGTGGCTTTGTTGGAGAGACTGTAAGGTTGTAAGATCCAGTGGGGATGGAAGACATCAGGGATACAAGGCCTTCTGGACACAACAGGACGAACACACAACACACATATGACATCACAGAAACTGTGACAGCATGCACAGGGCCTGCACAGATCTAAGCCAGATGGGATCCCAGTCTGACAAGAAAAATGGATGCAAGCTCCATTACAAACCTAGAAGCTTTCTCCAATGGATAACCGTAAACAAAGGAAAATTTAGTTTTTTTACAGAAGAGTCTCACTAGGCATACAAACTCCACTCAAGGGCAGGCCCCACACCCAGTAGTAGATGGCCAATAGAAAACAAACTCAATGAGATTTTTTTTTATTTTGAAGTGCATTATCTGGAAATTTTATTTTCTCTATAAATCTTTTGCTTATATATTATGGTTTCCAATTTTGTTTTTACGGGTTTACTGTGTATGCAAACTTGTTGTGTGTCTCAGTATCTGTATGTGTTTCTTGTGCTTCTTCTTTGGCTACTTCATTTTCCTGTTTGTTTTTATTTTAACTTTTTATTCTTTTATTAAAAATAGATCCTTTTGTTGATTTTATTGAGTTATACATTTTCCACTCCCTTTCTGATTATTTTCTTTTATAATACATCTGATTATAGTTTTCCCTCCCTCTTCTCCTTCTTCTTCCTTCCCACCTCCCTTCCCCTCCAGATCCATTCCCTTTCATTCTCTCATTAGAAAAGAACAGGCAAATTTCAAGAAGTCATTATTTTTTTCTGCTGTGTAGTACTCCATTGTGTAAATGTGCCACATTTTCCTTATCCATTCTTCAGACTAGGGGCATTTAGGTTGTTTCCAGGTTCTGGATATGACAAACAATAATGCTATAAACATAGCTGAGCACATGTCCTTGTGGCATGATTGAGTAACCTTTGGATATATACCCAAAAGCAATATTGCTGGGTCTTGAGGAAGGTTGTTTCCTAATTTTCTGAGAAATTTCCATACTGATAACCAAAGGGGAAATTTGCAGGCAAATGGATGGAGCTAGAAAACATCATATTGAGTGAGGTAANCTGGGTCTTGAGGAAGGTTGTTTCCTAATTTTCTGAGAAATTTCCATACTGATAACCAAAGGGGAAATTTGCAGGCAAATGGATGGAGCTAGAAAACATCATATTGAGTGAGGTAACCTAGACACATATCGTATTACTCACTCATAAGTGTTTTTTAAACATAAAGCAAAGAAAACCTACAAATCACAATCCCAGAGAACCTAGACAACAATGAGAACCCTAAGAAAGACATACATGGATGTAATATACATGGAAAGTAGAAAAAGGCAAGACCTCCGGAGTAAATTAGGAGCATGGGGACCATAGGAGTGGGTTGAAGGGGAAGGGAGAGGCAGAGAGGGGAGCAGAGAAAAACATATAACTCAATAAAATAAAATAAATAGCATAATAAAAATTGAAAAAGAAAAAAGAAAAGTACAGGCTTCTAAAAAGTAACAATCAAACACGACATAATAAAATATAGTAAGATGAAGCAAAAACTATCATATCAAAGTTAAACACAGCAAACCACAGGAGGAAAAGACTCCCAAGAGCAGGAACAAGAGTCAGAGATCCACTCTTTCTCACAGTCAAGAGTTCCGCAACAACACTGGGATAAAGGTTACAAGTATGTATGCAAAGGTCCTGGCTCAGACTGATGAAGGCCCTGCACTTGCTGATTCAGAGTTGGTATTCTGTTGTCCTGCATCCCCTCCTGCTCTTACAATATTTCCCTCTCCTCTTCAACAGGATTGCCTGAGCACTGAGTGGAGGGATTTGGTGAAGGCCTTCAGTTTTGACTCTTCCTTCACATCATGTTTGGATGTGGGCCTCTGAATCTGCTTTCATCTGCTGCCAGAGGGAAAAAAAAAACTCCCTGATGACGACTGGCTAAGCTACTGATCTATAAGTATAATAGAATATCATTAGGAGTCAGTTAAACAATTTTTTGTAGTATTTGATTTTATCCTAGGCTTCTTTCTGGGCTATCTAGTCTGATTCTTGATTACCCAAGCAATGTTGGGTATGGGTTCCTTCTTGTGGAGTGGGCCTTAAGTCAAATCAGACATTGGTGGTGCATTCCCACAAGTTCTGTATTGTCATTGCTGTAGCATATTTGCAGGCAGGACAGATTGTGGGTCAAAAGATTAGTGCTAGGGTGAAGCCCTCATTTCTCTTTCAGTATCTTTATTATCACTTCGTAGATGGCTGTTTAGATTCTAATGAGAGAGAAAGGGTGTGGATCTGTGCGATCTAGAAAGCAAGGAGGATCTGGAAGGAGTTGGGGTAGGGAAAGTATAACTAGAATACAACTTTTGAGGAAAAACTACTTTAAAAAAAAGAAAGAAAGGGTGATGATTCCCACTGATAAAAAGTTATATGCTAAGAAGAAAGGTGTATACTTTAGCTTATGGTCAATGGATTATTTCCAAGTCTTCATTTGAGAAGAAAATATGGTCATATACTCAGTTGCACTACCTATAACAGGAAGTTTGATTACAGAATGGAGCCTTTGTTCTAAAAGTAGCAAGTTTTTTATTTTCAATTAAGAATATAAAATTATGTCAAAACACTCCTCCATTGTCCTTAAAGAATTTATGTTATGTGACTTAATAGTCCATCCTGACCAAAGAGTCTGTGAATTCTCCCTTTCTAAAACTTGTTCAGACATAAAATATAGGAACCTTTGCACTGTACTCTGAGGCCATTGCACCTCTATAGTTTTGTTAGCACATTTCTACTAGGTGGTGGCAAGTTAAACACTGAATGTTCCAGGTGGCCTTGTTCATCTTCCTAGTCCTTTATCACTCAGAAGACTGCTGCCCTGCCGGTGTAGGATCCTGAGTCAGCCTGACCCAGAGTCAGTGAGCTCAGAGCAAAAAAGACTGCAGGCATTTTCTATCTAAATGAGAGTCAGAGACAAGGCAAGGACCAGGAGGGAGGCCAGAGAGGGCAGGTGTGCTGAGAAAAAGAAAAAGAAACAAGATAGGCTGTACTCGCCGTTAGGTTTTTCAGGAGAGTTAGAGTGTGGGGAATCTTGGGGGTCTGCTGTTGCCAGAACCTGGAAGATGTGGGAGGATGAGACTAAGATGCCTAGAAAAGATGAGAAGGAGGATGAGGAGAAGGCAGAAAAAGAATGAAGGGAGAAACTGCATCATCAGGAGGAGGAGCTTCCTGTTAGCTGGCTCAAGGAACACCATAGAAGAAGGAGGGCTGTAATAGTCACAGGGAAAGGGCATCTGCTGTAAGCCTGTGTCTCCTGTATAACAGGGAACATGAACCCAGGCAGCCTGACAATGTGGCTGCCTAAACACCACCTCTAGATCACAAGCTCAAGCAAATAATGATGATTGAAAGAGGATTAATGATCCCTAGCGATGAGGCCCTCATTGGTTATCTAATACCAAGTCTTCCACCCTAAGATTATATACATATGAGCAAAACTAAATGGACTCAGTAGGCAGCATCAATATATTTATTTGTTTATAGATGTGTGTGTTATGTATGCATATGTATCTATATGTGTGCAACAATAATAAAGATAAAGAGGGCATGAATTTGAGAGGGAGGCAGAAAGAAATGGGAGGAGCTGGAGGGTGGCAAAGGAAAGATGCAAATGCCGCACATATACACAAAATTTAGGAATGCAGATTCAATCAAACATGACAGCAAGACTGTATACCCGAGCTTTGCTGCAAAGAGAGGCTGCTTTGCTGCATGTTCATGTCGCCTGCACAATGTGCACTGACTTCTCCTCAAAGACTTGTCCTTGGTGCCTGACCTCAGCTATCTCTGAAATCACAGGGCAGAGGCTTCTACTTCAACTGGTAAATTCTCCTATAGTCAGCAGGGCCCAAGGTCTGAGAAAGGGAAATAAACAGATACCTACAGAGGGTCATTTGAATTTTCTTGTAAACTTTGCTGCAACTTCCTCGCCTTCTCCTTCTTTTCAAGAGAGTCCTGTGCATGGACAGTGTTCTCAGAGCTCTGAACCAGTTAACAAGCCTCTGTAATCAAGATGTGGTCCTTTGACCACAAGGCCATAAAGGAGCAGCGTGGACAGGCTTTACTCTGTGCCTGCGCACTGAACACAGGCTGCGCCTATTGATGAGGTCAAGTTCATGACAAAACTAGTAAGCACAGGTACTCACACTGGTAGCCATGGACATGCATTCGCGCGTGTGCACTTAGGTGGATTTGCATATGCGCAGCTGCATATCCTCGCAGGCATACATGTAACGGCTTGGAATTGCCAGAACATTTTTCGTTAAGGAACGTGGCTTTGCAACAGTCATTTCGTCAAACATATCTGCAAGTGATAAGACTCTCAACTTTTGAGCTCCGTACCCTGATGTTGAGCGGACAGAGCCTGCTTTGTAATGACAATATTAAGAGCTGTAGATTCAGCTCGTTGTAATGTTGACATCAGGGGATGGAAGACTGTGCTCATTAAGTTTAACACTGGGGGCCAGCTATAAGGTCTGATTGCCGTAAGAGAGGAGCACAGGATAGGACGCCTAAGGTGCATCCCATGCAGTCTGAGGAGGAGGCTTCTTCGGAAGCTGTTCTTGAGGTCTTTGACTTTAGATGACTTTAAATTTATTAAGACCTTAAACACTATCTTTCCTCCCATACAGGGCATTAAGAGAAGATATTAAAACCCTTCGGAGTTTCTTAAAGGCAGGAAGACAGGGAGTTTCATGTCCTTTTGGCCTGGAAGTTTCTGCTGCTATGCCTTGGACAATCCTGGAAATGGGTTACAAACAGTTCAGATCTTTAGATTTGGTCTCTGCGCTGCTTTTAGTGAGATTGTCCTGCACATATTCAGATATTTGAACACTTGGTCCCAGGTGGTGGTGCTTTTGGTGATGCTATAGTAAGTTCTGGTGATGGAGCCTTGATAGATATCTGTCCCTGGAGACAAACCTTGACTATTTACAGTCTCTGCCCACTATGTTTGCTCTCTGATTCCTGCCTGTGGTTGGGCTACAATCTCTAAGGTTCCTTTTCATGCTTCCGTGCCTGTCACTTGCTGCTAAGTCTCTCCACCATGATAAACACTAATGCCTCTGGAACTGGGAGCCCAAATCCACTCTTCCTTCTGTAAGATGCTTTCTGGCCATAGTGTTTGATCACAGAAACAGAAAATTACTAGTACAATCTCTGAATAATATCCCAGATACCTTGAAAGGTGTGGTCATTACTTTGAATTTGTTAGTGTCTAATACACACACCTTGCTTTCAAGTTCTGCTGTTCTTCTGCTTGATTCTGTCTACTGCTGATGCTACAGAATTTCTATGCTTAGAGTATAGGGATTTCCATGGAAACTAATGCACTAGTTTTGACACTCTTTCTCCTGAATTTCACTGAAGCGATTGATGTTTTATTCCTAATTACTTTTAATTTTATTTTTATAAAATTTAAAATCTCTCTCATTGTGTGTATGTTTCCATATGTTATGGGCGTGCAGGTGCTTGAGGTGGCTTAAATAAGGTGTCACATTCCCTGGAATAACAAAAAGTCGTGTCCACTTGATGTGGGTGCTAGGAACTGAACTTTAGTTCTAATGAAGAACAAGAAACATTTTAACAACTGCCACTCTCTCCAGTTCGGAAGTTACAGACTTTTCAACTGCATGTTACTATGTTGACTAAATATAAATTACATCACCTCACCCTTTTCTTTTTTTCCTTGCTCCCCTCTAATAACCCCACCCTCCTAATTACCCCAGCACCTTTCATTTCTTCTCGAACTGATAGCCTCTTTTTAAAATTATTGTCATGCCCACCCCACACCCCCTCCAGAAATAGAGAAATGCAACCTGCTGAGTGGTGTTATATTGCTCGTATGTACACGTTCCACATTTTCATTATCCATTCAGCGTTTGAAGGACATTAAGGTTGTTTCCACTTCCTAATTACTGCTAATAGAGCAATGGGCATGACTAAGACAGCATGGATAAGAAGGTCTGAGTAGGAAGTCACGGAAGTTCACTGGGCTAGAGCCTGAAGAAAGAAGCGGGAGGGCTGGCTAGGTACAGTGTGTAATTACAATGTGTTGCATAACCAATTAGGGCATTTATCCATAGAAGAGACTAATTCTCCCTATTTCAGTACTCATTAACTATCTATTGTTCTTTTTTAATTATACTTTTACGACTTTAAAAATATTTATTCTTAAAATGGTAGTATTTTTGTTAACATTTAAAACAGTATTTTTAAAATTCCATTCAAAATATTTTGATCTTGTTTTTTTCCTTCCTCCAATTCATACTGGATCCTCCCTTCTACCTGACTTACTGAAGTATCTTTTCCCTTCTCTTTCTGTCTTTAAAAATATTTCACAAAGCTAATATATAAACAAACAAAAACAAAAATTCCCTCTAACTAACATACATATAAAAACCCTGGAATTTATTTTGTGTTGCCCAACTACTGCTGGACAGTGACAATCTGTTAGAAAAAACAGATTTTCCCTTTGATGGTGGGTATAAATTACAGGTAGTTTCCAGGTTAGGGATGGGAACCTGTGTCCCTCAACCAGCTCTGTGCTGGAGCCCTATGTAGCTTGGAGCTGTGCACATTTTGTGTGTTCTGCCACAGATTTTGAGTTCATTTGTTCATCAGTTCCATTGTGCTTAAAAGACACTTTCTTTCTTTCGTTTCATGACAGAACCTTTTATATGCTAAAATTTTGTCATGAATAAATATAGTCTCTTTTATATGCCAGGACTGTCTATTCCCATTGTAGGATATTTAACATGTGAATATGTGCTATCAAGAGATTTTCACACTGTGAGTGAGTAGTTAGCACATTTATTATATGCAGTTACATATGATGAATGATGAAATGAAATTTGTTTTCCAAGGCTGAAGTTTGTATATGATGCATTCTGCATTCTGCACCTATAATGTAGAGACCATAGTAAAAGGGCACACTTACTATTGCGTGTCTAAATCTTATGGTATTGCGGACAAGAAGGCTCTTAGAAAATTTTTGAAATGAAGTGTAGGGAATCTGGCAGCCTTGACAGTTGCCTTGAGAGGCATGTTTCATTGGCTTTTCAGGTTTGAGTCATGACTCCTGGGCCACTGTGTGCCATCCAGTTCCTGAGAAGCTGATGTACTCTCTCAAACAGTAAAGCATTCAGGCTGCCTTGTTTCTCTGTGTTCTCTAGAAGTCAAAGCATATAGAACCTTTGCTGGAAAATAAGTCTTAAACATTATTCTTGTTTGCCCTGTATAGCTTGCATGAATCAATACAGTCTGGCAACTACCATTGTGTTGATCCTGGCAATGTCCATTGTATTCTGATTCTGTAAGGGTATGAAAAGTCTAATTGCTTTCAATAAACTTGTCACAGCCTCAGTCTTGCTGTGATCCTTCCAACATGACCTGGTTAAGTTTATTTCTCATTGGCCATATCAAGTAATCTTGGCTAAGTATGTGCTGGCACTTACAATGAGGTACATCAAAAAATGAAAGAAGTTTCCATCCAGTAGTTGAAATGCTGTCAATGAGAAATGGTTCACACAGAATGAATAGATTTTGTAAATACATATTCACTACTTACAATATTAACCTTATTGCAACATTATGCATATGCATATCAGAGTGATTAAATTATGTAACTGGGTGAAAATGTGGCTAATTCCTCCAAACTCAATGAAACTTTTGTATCAATATTTCTTCTACAATAAACAAGTTATCTTTTATAAGACCATATTTCCTCTGGTTCATTGTAAGTATGTGTTATGTATAAGTTTTTTGGTGCATTTCTGTAATTCCATTATACAGAAGGAAGAAAGTAAGAAATGTCCATTCAATTTGAGAAAATTGTATTTGAGGATCTTTTAAATAGAATAAGATCTATTTCCCAAGCACATACTCCCCATACATGATTATCAGTCTAATGCACTGTTTCAAGAAGGCTTAGAGATTATTACCAAACAGAAGTTGTAAAGATGTGTCATTCTTTGACATTTTGAAATTTGCAGGGACCTTAATGGGATTAGAAAAAAAAACATCCTGAGTGAGGTAAACCAGACCAAAAAAGACAAACATGGTATGTACTCATAAGTGGATATTAGATGTAAATCAAAAGATAATCAGTCTATAGTCCACAACCCCAGAGAAGCTAAGTAACAAGGAGAACCCTAAGAGAAACATACATGGATCCCCTTGGAAAGGGGAAATAGACAAGATCTCCTGAGAAAATTGGGAGTTTGGGGTGAAGAGAATGGAGGGTAGAAGGGAAGGGGGAAGAGGGCATGTGGGAATAGGGTCTAGACGAAGCAAGGACAGAAAGGGAAAGCAATGAAAAAGATACCTTGATTGAGAGAGCCATTATAGGGCTAGCAAAAAACCCAGCACTAGAGAAATTCTCAGGAATCCACAAGGATGACCCCAGCTAAGAACCTAAGCAATAGTAGGTACCTGAACTGCCCTTCCCTTGTAATGAGACTGATGACTACCTTAATTGTCATCATAGAACCTTCATCCAGCAACGGATGGAGGCAGATGCAGAGATCCACAGCAAAGCACTAGGTCAAGCTCCCAAAGTCCAGTTGAAGAGATGGAGGGGTAATAATATGAACAAAGGGTCAAGACCATGAATGATGGCTATACCCAGAGAAACAGCTGACCTGAGCTAGTGGGAACTCGCTGACTCTGTAGTGACAGTGGACGAACCTGCATAGGACCAAACTAGGCCCTCTGAATGTGGGTGACAGTTGTATGGCTGGGGCAGCCTGTGGGGATACTGGCGATGGGCCCAGGATTTGTCCCTACTGCCTGAACTGGCTTTTTAGGGCCAATTCTTCTTAGAAGGATACCTTGCTCAGCCTAGATATAGGGGATTTGGCCTTGGTCCTGCCTCAAAGTGATGTGCTAAACTTTATAGACTCTCCATGGGAAGCCTTATCCTCTCCTAGGAGTGGATGGGGGTGGGGTGGATGGAACACAGCAGGAGCATGAGGAGGGGAGGAAGTGGGAACTAGGATTGGTATGTAAAATGAGAAAAGATTGTTTTAACAAAATAAATTTAAATAAAAAATGTGTCATTCTTTCAGTCCATGAGAACATCAAGAAATAACCCAACTTAAAAAAGAGAGCATAGAAGTAAACAAAGTTCTCAAAAGATGAAACACAAATGGCTGAAAAACACTTTTACAAATGTTCAACATCTTTAACCCTCAGGAAATGCAAATTAAAATTTCTTTGAGATTTCATCTCACCCCAGTTTAGAATGACCAAAATTAATAAAACAGTATATGCTTGCAAGGATGTTGGGGAAAGAGGAACATTTATCATTCCTGGTGGGAGTCCAAACTGGTACAGCAACTATGGAAATCATTCCGGAGGATCTTCAAAACCTGCAAATAGATGTAGCTCAGATTTGCTCTGCTACTCCTGGTGACATGCCTAAAGTACTCTGTATCTTACTATAGAGATTCTTGTTCATTACATTTATTGGTGCTCTATTCATAATAGCCAGGAATTGGAGCAAATCTAGATAGCCATCAATTGAAGAATGGATATCAAAAATGTGATACATTAAATGGTTGTTCAAGAAAAATTTTAAGGTAAATGCATACCTGAAAATTGAGGTACCAGCCTAAGTGAAGTAACCCAGACCCAGGAAGAAAAAAATACCATGTATTTTCCCTTATGTGTAGATTTTAACTTGTAAGCTTTAGATAGGTGTGTTTTGCTCAGAATATTCACAGAGGTTATGGAGCTAGTAAGAAACCATGAGAGAAAGGACTCTCCACAAAAAGAAAAAGAGAATATAATCTTATGAAGGAATAAAAGGAAAATTAGGAATATTAAATGGGAGTAGAATGAGAGGACAAATGAAGATGAGGGGATGTTGGAAAGGATGGATGTTTAACACTAAAGGCTTTAAAAAAGCTATATGAAAATACTACTCTAGAAGCTACCTAAGTAAATATTTATATAAAAGGAATTTAAATGAAGTTACCACATAGTTGAGAAGACAAAGAAACACAAAAGGACATTATTTGCTTCCAAATAAAACTCCCAATATCAAGAATGGGTTACATCCATTTAAGTCATTTTCAAAGTGTTCCTAAAAACACTCCAAATATTACAAACTATTGCCAATTCTGTTGATAATTCTCCACAACCTAGTGTTAAGCTCCTATTGCTGAAGACATGACATATTTGTGTCATAGAACATAAAGAAATTGAGCTGGTTCTCAACTAGAAGCTTCAACTCTACTTAATAGCAAGCATATTGCTACAAGATACTATCTAAACTACCAGAGTAGAAAAGTAAACAACAGTCTCACCCAGCCACAAGTCTTCTAAGCCACAATAGCAACCTGTCTGCAGGATATATACACTAGTACAGTAGTGGCTCAAATGTTATGGGAGTAACCAGTCACTTCTTTTCTTTTAATTTCTGATTTTTTATTTTGTTTTGAAAGACTGGATAAAGGCACCTACACTTGAGAACTTATTAACATGAGAAAAGGCACTTACACAAAACAGGTAAGGAGGAAAGGCCATGGTTAACATGAGAAAAGGTACACACTTACACAAAACAAGGGAAGGAGGAAAGGCCATGATTGTCGAAAGGGAACATAAAGCCCCAAATAAATTATCTTACAAAAATATCACACTTGCTTTTCCACTTTTTTACTACTGGCAAAAGCAAAAAGAAAAAAATTCACATTAAAACTTATCTGTATGCTGGTATAACAAGTTA
>LOEQ01009663.1:15803-29582 GCA_001685075.1 Bramus lutescens
GGCAAGAGCAGGATATCTGAGAGGCGTTCCAGTGAGGATCCAGCGATGATGGTGTGCCAGAGGCCTTGAATCGAACCAATGATGCATTGCAATGAACGTTCTGTAGATGGGGCTGACTGGACAAAAGGGTATATTGTGTGACATACCACAGCTCCTGATGCCACTGGGATGCATGAAGAGGTATTGGGAAAGACAGGGGAGCAAGGTGGGGTTTTTGTTCGTTTGTTTTTTGTTTTGAATTAATTGGGAGGGTATGCTGCAGGGATGAAGACATGGAGGGACTGGGAGATGAGTGGAATTGGGGTGCACGATGTGAAATTCCCAAAGAATCAATAAAGAATTACATTAAAAAAAAAACATGGCCAAAGTGACTTACAGAAGAAACGGTTAAGTTTGACTGCTAATTCCAGAGTGCATGTCCATAAAGGGATGAGAAAGTATGGCATTGGGCCCGGGAAGCTGAGAACCACAAAGCAGAGAAAGCACACAGGAAGTAGGGTAAGGGTATAAATTCTCAAAGCCCACACCTGCTGACATACTTCCTCCAGTGAGGTGTCACCTCATAAAAATTCCATGGCTTGTCCCACAGTACCACCAACTGTTCCCAAGTATTCAAATACCTGAGCCTATGGGGGTGTTTCTCATTAAAACTACGACAAGGTGTTTCCCATGGTTCACTATCTTGGCTACAATGAGCAACCTGCAGCAGACACGGGAGTGGATCTGGACAGCTCTTCAATATGCTGATCTCTATCATGACACCAGCATTTCACTTTCTCTACATCTTCATTGACAGTTATTACTCTTGTCATAAACATTTATAATAACTATGCAAAAAGGTGTGGGTGGCCATGTTATCAAAAGAAATCTATAGATGAATGCAATCTATACCAAAATTCCAATGACACTGAAATAAAAAAATCCTAAAATTCATATGGAAGTAGAGAAGCCCAGCAATAATTAAATTGGACATGGTGGCACGCATCTATAATCCTTGAATTTGTGAGGTAGAGGCAGTAGGATCGACAGTTCAAGGCTAGCCTCAGTTACAGAAACTTGAGGGCACGTGAACAACAAAATGAAACCCTGTCTCCAGGGGGGAAAAAAACTAAGACTAAAACAAAAAATATCATGGAGAAAGCAATAATGAGTAAAGAACAATACTGGGAGGAGCTGACCTCATGTTATACTACAGAGCCATAGTAACAAAAATAGCACCATACTAGTGCAAACAGGTATTTATACCAGTGGGTTAGGATAGAGGATGCAGAAATCAACTCGCACAGCTACAGCCACCAGATTGTTAACAAAAGTGCCAAAAATACTCTGGAGGAAAGATGGCCTATCACTAAATGGAGTAAGAAAACTGGATGTCCATATTTAGGATATGTCAAAGACAAAACCTACTGCCCTCTCTCATCCTATATAGAAATCGATTCAAAATGGATCAAAGCCTTAATGTAGACCTGACATTTTTAAGTACTTATGAGAGATGTAAGGAGAATCCTCCAGATACAGGAATAAGCAATATGACTGGGACCCCATTAGCTTAGGAAAAAAATACCAAGAATTGACAAATGGGATTGCATCAGATGAAAAGTCTTCTTCACAGTAAGGAAAATAATAAGCAAAGAGAGAAAACCTACAGAAGGGGGGGGAGCTTCGCCGGCCTTTCATAGAATAATGGATTAATACTGGAACTCCAAAAAATTAAATACAGAAGGAAAAATACTCCAATAAGTAAGCAGGCAAGTGAACTGAGAATATGTAATTTGAAATATCTACAAAATAGCCTTACATTCACTAGCAAAATTACACAGACATCGTCTATGTATTGTTCAAGTAAAATAGACATATAATGATTCATCATAGAACTGTTACTTCTAGAACACCAAAATTAGGCATAATCTTAAAAAGGAATGAGCAAATTATGGTATACTCATTATATTCCTATACAACACAGCAATGAAAATTAATCATCCATGACTATGTGCATCAAAGTGTATGAACCTTAAAGCTCTAATAATGAGCAAATAAGTCAGAGGAACACATAAACGGGCCTCCATTTTGCAAAGCTAAGTAGGTGTCAAATAGAAAATTCAGAAACAGATTCCAGAATATATGACATTTAATTCATTCTGATGTTTGTTCAATTCTATAGAAAAGGAATAGACTGTTTAATAAGTGGTCACAGTAAAAACTCTGTTGATCATCAAAAAAAGATTTGATCCCTAATTTATACCACAGCTAAAATCAAATTATAGCTGACAATAGTTTGCCAGGTTTGTTTGGGGATGTTCCTCATATTCACCTAATCTAGAAGGTTATATAAGGAGGCTGGAGAGAGGGCTCAGAGGTTAAGAGCACTGACTGTTCTTTCTAGAGGTCTTGAGTTCAAGTCCCAGCAACTACATGGTAACTCACAACCATGAGATCTGGTGCCCTCTTCTGGCCTGCAGGAATACATGCAGGCAGAACAACATAACAAAGCTTTATGTATGAATCTGGTTGTTTCGTTGTTGGGTTGTAAGAGTTCTCTGTATAAGCCAGGCAGTGGTGGCACATACCTTTAGTGCCAGTATTGGGGAGGCAGAGGCAGGTGGATCTCTCTGAGTTCAAGGGCAGCATGGTCTACAGAGGAACTTCCAGAACAGCCAGAGCTACACAGAGAAACCCTGTCTCAAAAAAACAAACAAATAAACAAACAAACTCAAAACAACAAGAGTTTTCTGTATATTCTTAACATCAGAAAAAAATGGTTTGTAAATATTTTGCCCAATTCTCTGATTGCCTTTAGACTCTGATGATATTGCTTTTGAGACATAGTAATATTTTTATTCTAAAAAACATTTATTTTACTTTATGTAACTTTTGCCTGCATGTAAGTGTACTCATGTGGGTACACTGCCCACGAGGAGGCCAGAAGAGGCCATGGCCAATAGCACAAGGAAGGGGTACTTCATGTTTGTGAGGGACAGAAGTAATGGAGGAAGAGAAGGTGACTAAGAGGCAAAGAGAATTTTAGAAAGACACGCGTTTGCATATCTTGATTGTGGTGGTGGTGTCATGAGAGAATATAAATGAGTCAACATCAAATTGTTCATTTTACAATAAATTTATTATAGGTCAATTAGACCTAATGAAACTCTTAAACTACTTATGATGTAAATGAAAGAAACCTTAAAGAAAAGAAAAAAGCTAAATAAAGTATAAATGCTTTTCTGTGGTGCTATCGGAGAGCAAGAAAAGCGGGGAAAAGAGCAGAGGCGACATCTGATAAAGTAAAAAGGACAGGAATCTAACGTTTCACGTGGCGTTAACCAGAGGGGGCAGTCAGAGAAAAATGCTGTGACCAAAGATCTGACTAGCTGAACACATTGCAAACAATCTCATAAAGCAGGCACACAATGGAATTCCATATCGTCCAATAGGGCAGAGCCCCTTCCTATAAAGACCCAAGCATCATCCATAAAAAGAATGGACCAACTAAGTAAACCTAACATCAAGATATGTCAGTTCTGGATTCGATGAGGGTAGTCCGCTGTTTAGCAAAAGCAAAAGTATTTCATCCAAGATAAGATGACATCTCCGATTCCCCTGAACAGTGTTCTGTGGTCAATCAAAAGTAAACAATGTAATGTCTGGCAGAAAATCAACAGAACAGAAGAAACAGTTGGGCAATTCTGATCTTGAGGGCACTAAATAGAGTGTGAGGTGACTGATTTACGTAGTCAAGGAAAAGATAAAATGGACATTGCTTTAAAAAAGGGTAGGAAATAATGGGGAGAAATTCTTTGAAAATCATAAAACTGAAAATGCAATACTGAGTTAAGAATGTGTTCAATTAGATAGAGCTATAGGAAAATATGTAGCCTGCCACAGAGAGTACCAAAGGGTTGGAAATAGAGAAGACTGTTCTTAAAATAATGTTCAAAAAATTAAAAAAAAAATAGAGAAAATTGAGTAGGATGTGCGACAGTCAAAATCATTAGCAGGATGGTAGCTGGGATCTCAGACAGGAGATGGGGGGGCATATAATAAATATTCAAAAATCCCATGTCGAAAGATTTTTTTAAATGGAGTTCAAAAATACAGTTGAGTATTACAAAGCTATGAACAGAGGCATATTATTCAAACTTTTTAAAGGAAGATAAAGTCTTAAGAACACACAAGGGAGGGGAAGGCTAATTATTTTAAGATAAAAATCAGTAAGATTTAAAACTGAATTCCCAACAACAATCAAATGGAACTCTGACCACAACAAGATGTCCTTAAACACCTGAAAGGTGAATACACTTTTTTTTCCCCCTGAGACTGGGTTTCTTTGTAGCTTTGGAGCCTGTCCTGGAACTATCTCTTGTAGACCAGGCTGTCCTCAAACTCTCAGAGATCTGCCTGCCTCTGCCTCCTGAGTGCCGGGATTACGGGTGTGTGCAACCGCCGGCCGGCCAGTGAATACACTTCTGAAGTTAACCATTGTGGTGACTGATTTTCTAAGCTGGATTGAGAGTTCCCTTGAAAACACACATCTGGGAGTGTACGTGAGGGCATTTCCAGAACCGTTCAATTAAGTAAATCAGATCCGCACTAAACGTGGGCTATGCCGTTCCACGGGATCCTAAACTGAAGCAGAGAGAGGAAGTGAGCCGAGTGCCAGCCAGCTCTCCTCCTTCACATCTTCCCGGGTATGAAGGACCAAAACTTAGAGCGTGGTAAGTAACTATTCCCCCTGGGTTGTTTTGTCGTGTGTTTGGTTGAAACGATGATAAAAATAGCTATTGTAATAACTAAGAGGTTAAAAAAATAAAAAAGCATGTAGATTATTGAATTGGGGAATTATATCATGCTCACTATCTGATATAAATATATGAACAATGAACACTCAGCAAGGATATAAAATACCTGGTTAACAAACATAATTCAAAGCATCATTTGGAAAACTACATCTACCAACCATGGTCTTTTCAAGTATGGACAAAAATTAACAAATTAGTGTGTGTGGCTCACTGAGCAAGCTTCAGCAAATTTAAAAGAATTTATCTTTATTCAGGAAGATTCTGTCATATCAGTGGTGCTAGTTTGGAGGGAACAATGAAAAAAATTAGAAACAATGGGAACACGGGCTGTCTCTGACTCTTTTACTGGCTTTTGGGGCCCTATTCCTCGTACTGGGTTGCCTTGTTCAACCTTAAAGTGAAGGGAGGTGCCTAGTCTTACTGCAACTTGATAAGCTATGTTTTGTTGATACCCATGGGAGGCCTGTCCTTTTCCGAACAGAAATAGAAGTGGGGGGTGAGGTGCTGGGAGGAAAAGAGGGAGGGAAAACTGTGATTTGAATGTAAAATAAAAAAAAATTTAAAAATTGGGTTTTAAAATAAACATATTAGCCAGCACAGTGGCACATTCCTGTAAATCCAATACTTGTAGGCAGCCAGCCAGATTTATGTAACAAAGCCTTGTAAATAAATAAATATTGTACAAATTGCACATAAGATGTTGCTAAATTCTCCAGCAATCAGAAAACTCAAAATAGTCATTTTATACTTCTCATCTAGGCAAAAATGGGTAAATGATTTAAAATGCTAATGTTGATGTAGGAGGTCAGGGTTGCATTAATCCACTTCAGCACAATGATCAGCTCATGGTGGACACATCCATCACACCCTTCATCTTAAAGAGCTATGCTTGTCAACATCCCTCAATAAAGCTGGAACAAAACATAATTTTTACAAATGAAATGGGATTGCATATCCACCTACAGACAGTTCTGCTGGGCTTGAAGGGAACGTGCTAACATCTAGTGATTTCGCTGATAAGAAGTTGTCCTGGAGAGATGTGTTACCCTACATGGGAGAATATTTGCATAGCCATGCTCTTCAGCTGTGTTCAGTGTTGCAAAGACCTAACAAGAGGTGTCTCTCAGTAGAAAAAGTGCTGAAAACAAAATTAAAACAGATGCATAATGTTAAATACCGTAACTACTACTATGGCATTCATCTTAGAAAGACTTCCAGTAGATGTACTAATGCAGAAAAAAATGTACTTTTCTAAAAACAGTGAGATGTGCACATTATCTTGATGTATATATGAAGAGCCCTTTTAGTCATGGGATGAGCTACATGCACATGGAACACATCTAAGATGTTGCTATAACTTACCTCAAGGAAGTTAAGAAAAGGAGTTGGGACCTAAGCTAATGAAGGAAAATAAAATCCTACATTCCTGAATGAATGGGAGATTCTCATATTTACTTACTTATTTTAAATTATGTATCTACAATACACATCCTCTAAAGTATGGTTATCCTTACTTTAGACATACCATGTCTTTTGATTTAAAATTAAAAATGTCTAAAAATTAAGAAAATACAGTTGTGGTGAGGCTCAGCGATTCAGAGCACTTTTCAAGAAAACTGTATTTCAGTTCGCAGGACTTACAGCTGCCTGGATCTCCAGCTCCAAGGGATCCAATTCCCTCTCTTCTGGCCCCCATGGGCACCCACACATATACATATAAATACAAAATAGCTTTACAAATAAAGAGAACTAAATGATATTTTGGACATATAGATCCAAATACCACTAGATGTCAGCAAAATCCCCCCAGAATTAAAGACTCACTCTTCTTAACTATGTGGAAGTTTTCACTGTTATCCACAAGCTCTACCTTAGAGCATATGTAGCTCATATCATGTTCAAGGGATATGTATGGATTATTAGGAGACAGACTAACTTCTTAAAGACAGACTTTAGGTTTTATTAATAGACAAGGCATCAACACAACTGTAATAACTAAGATATCTATAGTTTTTCCACATTATTTAGCTCATGAAATGGTTCAATAAATCAAGATGCTTTTATCTCATACATTTTGTGTAAAATATGGAGGCAAATTGAAACAATCACATTTATTGAGATTTTTTTAACTGAGTAAAAGAACACAATGCCAATCAAATGAAACACTACAAATAAACCGGCACAAACTAGTACACAGTGGTAAACCAGCTATCTGGAGCTTGGACACCAGACTTACCACCTTCAAATTAAACAGGACATGCACCATGCAGCTAAAACATCAGTTCTACGATTTTCCCCTAAATATCTATATATTCATCACCAGTTCTCCTTTTGCTACCGCAAGAACAGAGCTAATGAATGGATCGTTTGAGGTTTATAAGTCACCTACTTGGTCTGGTTACTATCTCAAAGATTCAAATCTGGAAGTTCACGGATCCTGTGTCTTGGGAATGGGCGAAAGGGAGTGGGTGTATCTCACAGTCTGCTGACAGCCTTAGCAAGGGCAGCTTAACTCTCTGGGGCTGATACTGTCAAGTTGCCCGAAGCCCTTGTACCCATGTGATTGGGTTTCCCAGAGTTTGCCTGTGTCAGGTAGGTGGGTTTCTCCAGGAAATAAGGCAAACGCTGCATCACTTATGACCCACGCTTGTCAGGTCACGTGCCATTGCTCTTACCACCGCACCACTGGTCGAAGCAGACATAAGAAACAATGTTCTACCTTTTGCTAGGGAGTGAACAGGTCACATTAGATAAGAATAAATAAGATATGGAAGACTGTGGAAATCCTTGGAAAAGACAATCTGCCACAATCTGCCTGCGGAGCAAAAATCCACATCCTTTAAAGATAGACAATATTGCACTCAGTTCCAAGGGGGTCTGAGATCTCATTTCGGTCTGACATTAGGAAAAAGTCTTGGTTTTCATCACTTCACTCAAGTCTATCCCAGCATGCTGGAATATATTTGTAATCCTAGCACTCAGGACACAGAGGCAGGAGGATTGGGATTGAAGATCAAAATTTTGTGACCAACCTAGTCCACATAGAGGTTCAAAGCCAGCATGAACTATATAGATAAGATCCTGGCCCAAAACTAAATAAATAAATTAGCTAATGAACTTAAAATTAAAAAAAAAATCAGCTCCAGGTGCAGATTGGGCTTCCTGATGTTCAAGTACATTTCTTCTGAGGACCTACAAAACAAAGCAGCAGGTTAGCCCCACAACGATTCAACACACAAAGTTACTCCTGCAGATAGCCACATTGTAAAAAGTAACTCCTGCAGACAGTCACATTGTAAAAATAGATACTGAGAACGCACATAGCCACACATGCTGTTCCTGGATCCCTTGGCATACTCCCTGGGAACTGTTCCCCAGGGCTCTTGACTCCACTTAGACTCTTGGTTTCATCCCACACACCACCCTTCCTGTCCCATTTCCATCAGAGTGCTGTTCTCCACCTGCTTCATCAGCAGAGGCTTTTATTTTTAAATCAAGTTTGTAAAACTGGCCACAATTTATTTCAAAGCTTTGTGAGTTCCCCACGAATGGAGTTTCAGCCCACTTAAAGTTCACACGGGTAAAGCTCTCAAGTCCGTATTTGCCATAGGCTCACTCTTAAAGAGGCAGCCCATGACCTTCTGCTGCGTAGGGTTACACAAAGACTGAGACAATGTGTCACAAAGAAACAAGTGTCAATAATAAAAGGATGGTGAAATGCCACCTAAGAGATTTCTAAGGTCTTAAGANTATACACCTAAATTCCATCTTTACTTAAAGAGACCTTTCTATCAGCAACATAGAATTGAGCTTTGGCCTTAGGGTAAATTTTTAGAACAGAATTTTTTGTCTTCTTTAAATATGAATCTCATATAGTTATCTAAGGCAAATAAGTACTATCTAAACAAATAAGTACTAGGCTTTATTTTCTCATTCTGCATTTTATCATGAGAACATACTTATACTTCACCACTTAGAAATCTCTTGAATCTTGTTGTTTAATTCATTTGTGCATTCTCAGTTTTCCATTTGATGAGGGCAGCAATTTTTGATAAATTTCTTTTACAGCATATGATGAAGATGCCCTTCCCTACTCTCAACTCCCTTACAGCCCTGTCTGAGAGCCTCCTTGAGACTGACCCAGTCCAAGGCTTTTCACATTTCTGCCCACTGTTCAGGGAAAATCAGGGCAATGTTCCAATTCTGGTACCCAAACAAGTTATCATTTCCACCTGAGATCTTCTTCCAAAACATAACGAGTAAAAATAACAGTCAGATTATGCTCACACCTTCTATAAAGCAGACATTCAGACAGGACACAGCAGTATGAGCTTTACTTAGCTCCACAATGTCTGAGCCTCGTCTAGGGAAACTGAAATAGCCATAAGCTGGATGTACTTACACCTGCCTTCTCCATGTGTAATGTGTTACCCACAGCATGGTAATCTCAGAGCAGTTAAGACTTAGAGGGTTCAACATTAGACATAGAGAGCTCAACATTAATCAAGTTCCCTGTGAACAAGAAAGAGGTGTGAACCAACTCCTGCGTGACCTGGCTCATGGGTCTTGTGTGGACCCTTGTGTGAACCAGCTCACGAATCTTATACCATTACTGAAGGCAAGGTGGGGACAGGAGATAGTGCCATAACTGCTCTTGAAAAATAAAATCCTCCACACCTGCCTATCATGAAAAAATGGCCAAGGAAACAGACATGCTACTGTCAGTGGGCAGTAACGGGCAGTGTGGAGTAAATAACAGTGTGCAGCATTTAGACCCATTTTTGCTGCCTCTCAAATCCACATCAAAGTACCTGACAAAATCAAAGATGAATAAAATCCAAATGAAGAATACTGAACAGCAGTGGAAATGACAACGAATTCACAGATGCCACCAAATGTGGCTTGATAAGAAGACACTGGAAGACCACTTGGAGAAGGTGGGGACGGACATTCTCGCTGCCATTCTGTATAAAAGCTTCCTCCACCACATCCAACTTTTCTTCCTCTCTCTGTTTTCCTTCTCTCTTCTTTAAGTATATTATCCCTACTACTGGGTAAACTGAACTTCACGGAGGGTAAGAAGCAACCATATAAATTCTGAATAATAAATACTTCCGAGGTTGAACCATATATATAGATAGATAGATTTTATTTTCATAAGTAAAAATGAGTTAATCAGTATTACATATGGAAATACATTAGAACAATGGTTCCAGTCCAGCCACAAATTCCCAAGCAATAATATTCACTCCTAATAAGTAGAAGATAGATGTATTCTGTAGAGTTATGGCTCTTCAAGAGTCATTGAGTCCCTGAATTACATCTGTGATGTCTGTGAGACAAAACTACTTTGATAATAATAGTAAGATGTCAACTACATCTTTCATTCTTATTTTCTTGAGAATTATGATACATTCAGGAACATGTGGTGTATGACCTAGAAACAGACTGGACACATAAGGAGATATGGGGACGAAGCTATACTCTAAATAAAGACCTGAAGGAGACTTGCAAAATTTTACAAGGCCATTTTATCACTATTTTGTTTCAGATATTTTATTATTTTTAGTTATGTATATGGAGGCAGTGTGGGTACAAGTATGCACACTGGGGACACTTTGTCTACAGAAGCCATGGACTGTCAGTTAAAGGTTTCTGTGAGCCACCTGATGAGGCTGCTGGGGATCGACCTTAGGTCCTCTGGAAGAGCAATGTATGGTCTTCACCACTAAGCAATCTCTTCAGACCCCACTTTTATATTTCTATACATTAATGTTAGTCCTGTTATAATAAGATTATTATTTATCTCTTTTAATATTCAAGTTCACAAATATTTTTAAGTGTTGGATTTTATGTTCTACCATAGGAAACATGGATACAACACATATAAGTAAAAACCTTTATTAAGTTATTGTCTATGTTAAGTTTGATATTGAAATTCATATCTTCTAACCCTAATCATTAATGTTTCCATATTCTCCTGTAGGAAAACAAAACATAAGCATTTGACTGATACATCCACCCCACGAATCCATAAAACAAATTGTTTCTCCAATAGAAATACTTCAAAATTGCAGAAAATAATCTGCATATTTTTTCAGGGTTTATAGAGAGGGTTATTAAAAAATATTCAGGTGGTTTTATTTACAAAGTATAAATACTAAACTATCTGATAAAAAACAGCTGTAAAACACATTATTAGCTTTTAGACAAACAAAAATAAGATAGGTAGGTAGGTAGATTCCCATTCTTCAATAGTCTTTAAAACTCAAGGTGCTAGACAAAATCACATTTTCTTCATAAATACTATGTCTAAAATTATCTCCCACTATCAATGCACTTACACCAATCTGGTTAATATGGATGCACAGACAAAGAAATTCCTTATTGCTTTGTAGCTATTCTTAGTGTTTTCTAATATTCTTTAAATTACCAAATGTTTAATTTTACAAAACTATCTCCATTATGTTGACTCTCAAGTATACTTGTTTAACTTGATAGTTCTCCTTCTGAGTTGAAACAGTGTTCTCAAACCTGCTCAGTTAGTGATTGCTCACTTTCAAACTACATTCCAATTCATAGCTAAAAGCAATGGGAAGATATGGCTTTCACATCCACATACATAATAACGGCCATGAATGGCCTGCATATCCTCGTCTTTAAGCCAAAGAAGTGACTATCCAGAAATATGAAATCAAATTAAAGTAGAGCGAGGAAGCCAGGAGGGATGGCTTATGCCTGCAATCCCAGCATGATTTGTGAGGCTAAGCAGGAGTTCAAGGCCAGATGAGATTTTTGCAGTGAATTTGAGGGCAGCCTATGCTACATTAGGCTTTGTTCCAAAGAAAAATACAACTATACACTGCATTGTATGAGGACATCAGTTATAGGAAAGGATGGGATTGACTCTGACCTCTCTCCTATATTCTTTCAGTAAACACGAGTCATACAAGCACCCGTATTTTCTAGGGGAAATGCCCATGGAGTGTTAAGTACATATATCACAACCATGACACTACAAAGCTAACAAGTAAAACAAAGACAACTGAACAGGGACCAAAAGGGAATGATGTAAGAATGCTGCTCACTGGCTTTCAACTGCACACAAAGGATGTTTATCAAAACAGATGGTCACAAAACAAGTCAATTCATGAAAGTGGCCAAGGGACCTAGGGAGGGGATTTGACAGCAACGGCAGGGAGATACATACATGATATCAGTAGAGAACAAGCTTACTTAAGCAGTCTTCCTAAAGTCTCTTAAGACACCCCAGGATGATGGGTTACACTTCCTAAATAGCACCCATTCTTGGCCATACAAAAAAAAATTTTGCGTGGCACTTTAGTATGATCTCCAGGAGAAATAATGCAGCAAGGTCATCCTTTAAGATGCATTAGTGTGAGAAGTTTCCCTGTGCTTAGCACTTTTGTTCTCCTCTGGAAGAGCTAAAGCAAGGTGACAGTTATACTGTCCTATGTATCATCTGTTGCCAAACCGACACATAAATGATCTGAGGTTCCATCTCCCTCTACTGAAAAGCAAAACAGAAGTATTTGTTATAATTGTCAAAATATTGGTGATCTTACTGAGAATTGCTCAAGATTTATGTGTGCTACCACAAACAAGATTGCTTAATAAAAACTCCTAAAGAAGCTGGCAACAAGGTGCTCAGGGAGCTGAGAGAGGAAAATGGCAAGTTCAGTGACTGCGTGGACTACAGAATGAGTTTGAGGCCAGCATGAGCCCCTTGTATGGTGCCTCCAAACAAACAAAACAGCAAAAAGAGGTGTGTACCTCAGTGGCAGAGTTGCTTTCCTGCATAGGCAAAGCCTCAGGATCATTCTCCCATAGTGGAAAAAAAGCCAGATATGATTGAAAAAATCACAAAATGAAAAAAGAAAAGAAAAATAGACAAGTTACACAGCTTCATTACATGTGCCAACTAAAAACATCTTACCACAACAACTTACCACATTGGGAAATTTTATGCATTTTGCTTCTTTTAGTATATTCTATCTAGTTAGAACTAGAAATAGCTTATTATCACAATTACATCTTCAAAAGAGAAGCTTTGTCATTAAGGTATCCGTGATAGTAAGTACTATTTTAAAACTCTGTACCTTCTTTAATAGGTTTTGTTTTAATGAATGTGTATTTGTTTATGTGTGTACACATATGTGCAGTCATTCACAGAGACCAGAAAAGGGTGCCAGATCCCCTGGAGATGGAGATAGAGGTAGTTGTAAGTTGGGATACAAACTCTGCTCCTCTAGAGGAGAAGCAAGTGCTCTTAATGGTTGAGCCATCTCTCTAGGCCCTGGATTATTTAATAAGTGAAAGATTGGAATACTGAGACTTTCGATCAAAGGAGATACTGAAAGCCATTCTATCCTAGGCCAGGACAGGTTCAGGCACAGTAGCAGCGATCCCTGACTGCAAGAGCTTAGCAGTAAATTCAAACCCGTGCTTTACCATTGGGTTTTTGTTTTGTTTGAAAATTATGACCACAGCAAGTAGATGAATTTATCTGTAATTAAAAATCAAGTTTCTTATTTTTGTCTCAACAGTTTGACCTTTCCTTATTATTTGGGTTAAATTGGAGGAGTATAATTTTTTGGTTTGTCTAGTGACTCATTGTGTGCCAAGAGTACTAGGAGATAAGGAGGGAGCCAAAACAGTCCTTGAAAAACTATTGTGGATAAAAAACAAAGAAGGTTAAAATTACATGCAGCAAGAAGGCCAATGGAAGATGTTATATGCAAACCAACACGTGTGGTTTTGTAATCAAGAGTTTATTTTTTTAACAAAAAAAGTCTTCCTGAATCTCTAAATAGCAAATAGATGGTCCTGACTAAACAAAATAGGTCACAAAGCAAGTTAAGTCATGAAAGTGGCAAAAGGACTCGGGGATAGGATTTGACCATGTTGGCAGGGATAGATAGATAGATAGATAGATAGATAGATAGATAGATAGATAGATAGA
>LOEQ01009663.1:29676-42633 GCA_001685075.1 Bramus lutescens
ATAGATATAGATATAGATATATAGATATATATGAAGTAATAGAGAGCAAACTTACTGAAGACGTCTTCCTCAGGTTTAGCTGCAGTTTTTCTTTTCCTTCACAGCACTGAAGACTGAACCTGGGGCCTGTGTGCTGGACCTCACATGTGCTTTCCCCTGCA
This sequence comes from Bramus lutescens, assembly GCA_001685075.1. Classification (NCBI taxonomy): domain Eukaryota; kingdom Metazoa; phylum Chordata; class Mammalia; order Rodentia; family Cricetidae; genus Bramus; species Bramus lutescens. The sequence goes on from LOEQ01009663.1 coordinate 29,838, forward strand.
TCTCCTCGTGCCTACTTGCTCATTCATTCATTCATTACTTGTTTATTTAGACACAGGATCTCATGTAGTCCAGACTGGTTTCAAACTCACAATGCAGCTAAGAATGACCTTCAACTCCTGATCTTCCTGCCCCCATCTCTCAAGTGCCGGGGTCACACTGTACACCACCACACTGGACTAACTTGATCTCCTTTTATTTGAGACAAGGTCTCAGTAAGTTTCTAGGATGACGCTGAACCTGTTACCCTTCTGCCTCAACTTCCCAAATAGCTGAGATTACAGGCCTGTGCCACCTGGTGACATATCTAAGTGCTTACATGGGGGAACAAAAAGCAGTCAGAAAATCTAAGTAACCTCATGAGCTTTACTTCCTTAGCATGAGGGAGATACTTAACTTACCTCAGGCATGTCCACACAGCGGCCAATCTAACCTTGTAGTTAGTGTGTGTGCAGGTTGTTTGATTTTAATGTTAGTGTTTTGGTTTGGGGTTTTTTGCTTCTTTTGCGGTACAGGGATGCGAAGCTAGGGCCTTCTACACTCTAATACTGAACCACATCTCTAGCTCTTTGTCCCACATTTTATTTTGAGACAGTGTCTCATTGAGTTGCCTAGGTAAACCCTGAACTTACTCTGTGGTTGAAGCAAGCCTTGAGCTATTGGTCTGCCCACCTCAGCTCCCCAACTGACCAAGATTCTAAGCCTGTGGCAAGAGACTCAGCTTTATTCACTAACCCTCTTCATCTTTGCCCCCCCATCTCTCTATCTATCTGTCTCTCGTGATTTATAGGCTACCATCCCTGCTAGACACGAATGATCATAGTTCATTGTATAGATGTATGAAATTCTCTAAGGTTAATAAGTTTAAACTAGACATTAAACGAGAGGAGACACATGAGAACAAAATTTCAGTATTATGAATGATGGTTACACAGCTAAAACCCGTGTGTAGGCCTCCCGTGACTGTGTGCAGTAAGGATCCCACTGATCTTTTCAACCAAATTTACAACTTAGCATTCCATTAACCTTTATAATACACTTACATAACTTCTTCACTGAAAAAATCTTGAATAAACAGACCACTACCATTTTTCCTAACCAAAAATTATTTTCATTTAATCCTTTGGTCCTTTGTTCTAGCTAGGGTTATTATTGCTGTGATAAAACTCCATGGCCAAAGCAACTTGGGGAGGAAAAGGGTTTGTTTGACTTACACTTCCACATCATAGTTCACACTGAAGGAAGTCAGGAAAGCAATCTGGAGGCGGGAAATGATGTAGAAGCCGTGGGAAAATGATGCTTACTGGCTTGTCCATCATGGCTTGTTCAGCTTGCTTTCTTACAGAACCCAAGACCTCCAGCCCAGGTGTGGCAACACACACAATGGTTTGGTTCCTCCCCCATCAACCATTAATTAAGCAAAGAAAACCAGCCTACAAACCACAGTCCCACAGAACTTAGACAACAGTGAGGACCCTAAGAGAGACATACATGGATCTAATCTACATGGGAAGTAGAAAAGACAAGATCTCCTGAGTAAACTGGGAGCATGGGGACCATGGGAGAGGGTTGAAGGGGAGGGCAGGGAGGGGAGCAGAGAAAAATGTAGAGCTCAATAAAAATCAATAAAAAAAAGAAAGAAAATGCCCTACAGGCTTCGCTACAACCTGATCTAGAGGCATTTTCTCAGTTGAGGTTCCTTCCCTTCAGATGACTTTAACTTGTATCAAATTGGCATAAAACTAGCCAGCACAGCTGACCCCTTGTCGACCTATGTACAAACATAAAAGCTCAGTATCTCTAAAAATCCAAATCTCTTTTATAAACTCAAAGTCTCTCAATAATAAAACTGTAAAATCAAAACTAAATTGAATATTTTTACTTTAAGGCATAGCCAAATTACCAATCCCTCCAGAATCCTCCCCCAAACAACATGCACAGTCAGTCAGATCTGTCACAGAAATACCCCACTGTCCTGGTACCAGTTTTTGTCCTAGCTAAGGTCACTCTTGCTGTAGCGAAACACCATGACCAAAGCAACCTGGGGAGGAAAGCGTTTCTTTGACTTACACTTCCACATCACTGCTCATCATAGTAGGAATTCAGGACAGGAATTCAAACAGGGTGGGGACCTGGAGTAAGAAGTTGATGCAGAGGCCATGGAAGGGTGCTGCTTACTGGCTTGCTCATCATCGCTTGCTCAGGCTGCTTTTTTAAAGAACCCAGGACCACCAGCCCAGGGGTGTAACCACGTACAACGGGCTGAGCCCTCCCAATTCATTCACCAATTAAGCCTTGCCTTGCCTATAGCTGGAGCTTAAGAAATCATTTTCTCAATTGAGATTCCCTCTTCTCTTAAGGCTTTAGCTTGTGTTAAGATGACATTAAACTAGCCAGCAGAGCCATGTATCTTCTTCAGCAGCTGCTAGAATCATATGCATGATAGTTAAATGCTATTATGTCTTGAGAAGCCCATACCCACCGCACCTGTGTGTACGTATTCTGCTATGTTTTGTCGTGTTCTGTTTATTTTGTTTTTGAGCTATGGTCTCATTACATATCCTTGGCTGGCCAGGAACTCACCATGTAGATCAAGATAGCCTCAAACTTAACTATCTCCTTGCCTCTGCCTCCGAAGTGCTGAGACGACAGGCATGTGCCACCACCCTGTTCCAACTGGGATTTCCTTTAAGCACCCCCATCCCAGCACTCTATTTCTCTTTTAACATCCATGCTTATATCTATTCTTAAACCCTTTCTAATATATCCCCAGCCTTGCTTTGAAAATCAACTGAAATGGATACAGTGACTTGCCATTCAGACGCATGCGTACGGTTAGGCACCCACGTGAACTTTAATACCAGCTTCTACCACAGTGTGCCTGCGAGTATCCAGTGAGAGAAAACACACAGCTCTGAACACAGTGCCTGGAACATAGCAAAAGACCCACCGCTGCCACAACTACATGCACCTGTTTTAAAAGATTCAAAAGTTGAAGGAAAAAGAAGTCAGTTTTACAGCACTCATCAACTGTGACAGTTCTAGATGTGAATTCGAATAAAATCTGTTGCAACAGTGCCTCAGCACAAACAGAGATCTCCACTCACTGGAAGAGTGTGATCTGTGATGAGGTGAGTTAACTGGGGATATGGGAAAAGCATTGTTTTAAAGTCTGAACAAACATTCATCAAGAAGAGACATCATCACCTATAAAACCCTCAGTAAATAATCCATAGAGAAAACTCATATAATGCAAATAAGAAAAGAGACAATAGTGCATAAAATAGTGAAATCATAATAATACTTTAGAGTATGTCTTATATCTAAATATCTTAAGATAAATTACACTTCAGCAAGTTTGTTTAATCAATTTGAACTGATTTAGCAGTATGCTAGAAATACACTCAAATACACCTAGATATATCATTTTTCTGTTACAAAATTATGCACGTGGTAGAAAATGGATTCTTCAAAATGGGGCTAAGAGCTCACTTAACCGTAGGATGATTTGTCAGTCTGAGCTCCAATAACCTCAGGAGTTTTATGAAACTCTTCATGACATTTTTAAAATGTCATCCATGTGTACAGGCCTGTGGTAGTCAAAATAGCTACTTTTTATGGAAATCTAATAAATTCATCATTCAGAAATGATAAAGATGGCAAAACAACATTTTATAGCCCAAATTATCATGTCCATTTGTTTGTTTCTTTATGCAGGGTTTTTCTATGCCGCTCTAGCTGGCTTGGAACTCACAATGCAGCTGGGACTAGCCTTAAGTGACCCTCTTGCCTCTGCCTGTTAAGGTCTGAGATTGTAGCCACAGCACACCATGTCTAACTCTATGCAGATTATCTAATAAGATTTTTTTCCCTATAATATGGTTATCTCCATTCTGGACAAAAAAGTCCATTAAAGACAAAGAATCAAAACTAGAAACTCCCTTGAAAACTGCCACTTACTTTTCAAGTGTTCTGCTGTGATCTTTTCATTAGCACTGGGTGCATCTGAGTCCACTGTAAAACTCTTTTCCCGGACTCCAGCAGCTGGTAGGTTTTCAAAACCATTTCCGAAGCAGCCCATCTTGTTCTGCATACAGTCAGGTCGTCCCCCAGACAAAGCTGCTATGTATATCTCAAACAGAAGTGTACTTGGTAAGTTCTATTTCCCAATGATGATTTTTCTTCTCCGTTTCAAATTTCCAGAATGTAATTTTTCACTAACGTGACTTTTCTTTAAGAGATGCCTAGAAACATTTCTCCTCTTCAAAGGTTTCTTTTTCTGCAGCTTTTGTTTTCTGGTGCTATAATTAATATTTTCTTTTTTGTTCCAGTGTTTGCCCAGCAGTGGACATATGGAATGGCTCTGTAGTTTAGATCCAGCAGCAGTAATTCCATTGGGACCAGCTAAATCCTTAGGATGCACAGCAAGACCAGACGCCACCAAGACATCTGCTCCACTGTCGTTCTTGTGAATGGCATCCACTTCCAATATTGCTGCGGGACCATATGCCCTAAACTGAAAACCTAAGCCTGATTTGCATAGGAAATCTTGAAACAATTGCCTGGCTTCATTATTCCACAAATTCCGTGTAGCAGGTAAGACACCATGCAGGCTACATGGATAGCTCAGCCTTGGCAAACTCATAATTTTCTCGGGTACAGATTTAAGATTTATTGCTTCTGAGTAAGGTATATGAACAGAAAGTCCATAGTCAATCAAAACAAGATGTAAAGATTGATCCAACACTTGAGAAATTTCTGCTCTGCTCCACTAACCCTCCAACTCACTTTTGATCAGGCAATTGGAACCAGGAATCATGTGCTCTAAAGGCAAGGCTTACAAGGGCTCTGGTAAGTCAGAAACCAAGGTAAAGAGGTATTGCATTGTACCAAAGAAATCCTCTAGCTGCACACAGAAGTCTGAGGGGTCATCGACAGCAGTGGCGATACCACCATACCACCTGCCATTTTGGAGCGGTGCCCAAACAAATGGCTGGATTACCCAAGGTGACAGAAGAGTCTGGGACTCCAGACTGAAAACAGTACCTGAAGATGGCAGTTTGTTTTCTTCCGCCAGAGACGTAGTAACATTTAAATACCCACAAAGCAACATGCCATCTACCAACATTTCCACTTCCCAGACATCGTCTAAATATTTCGGAGCAGTAATGCTCATTTCCAAACGGGCAAATAAACACACAATGAACTCAAGGACCATTTTCTTAGAATGTGTAAGCCAAATCCATTCATGAGACACGCCTTGTCTTGGAATATTTCTGATCTCTCTACTAAGTACCTTGGTACTATTTACAGGCACTACTTCATGCTGTCCATGATTTATTAAAAAACCAAATACTTTCTCATGCACCCACTGCTCTTCTGTTTTGGGCTGGTACCACTTTAAATCTCTCTCAGATATTGACAAGAACTCTAACCCCCTTTTAATAATATCCATTGATAAAAAAGGAATTATCTTCTTTAGGAATTAATCATGCTAAATCTGATGTTTTCTGAGTTTTCAGTAACTTCACATGAAATCCCCCAGTCTTTGATGCATAAATCATTTTGGCTTTTTCAAGCTGTCCATATCTTACCAGTTCAGAAGGAATTTCCACCAGTTGTTGGGAGAGTGGTGTGAAGATCACAGAACCATCATACAGATTTACTCTTCCTACCTTCAAGTGGCTCTTCTCAAGGATACTAACTTTGTGAGAGATGGCCTGGGGCGTCTGCCATGCCAATTCCTGTAGCTTAGAACAGGGTGACCATCTCAGCAACTTCTTGATGACACATTTATCGCCACAAGTTATATTGACTTCCCACTTCTCATTGTGTGTCTTCAAAAAATCACAAGCAATTATTCTGTTAATTACTCCCAAGGAAAAATAATCTGCAATTTTGCCTTTACACATTTCAGTGGACCCATTCCATCTTATCCTATGAAGAAAGAATACATTCCCAGCCTGGGGATAGTTAAGAGTTCCCTGTTAATTGAATAAACTTTAGATCCATTTACAATGGCAGTATTGCCATGATCAAGAACTTCCACTTCGAAGGATCCTGGCAGCAATACTCCCTTTGTGATGTCTCTGGACACGGTATAGTCACTAGAGTATTCTACATGACCTCTCGCCACAGGGCTCAGGGAGGTCTGCTTTTTCTGGCTGTTTGTTCTTTCATTTAGAACACTGGTGAGTCCTATGACTTCATTTTCATTCCCAGCAAGTGGAAAGTGAAAATTGGCCAGATGGTGCCTAGTGGGTGCAGACTCTTTAACCTGGGTACTCAAGTCAATGTGGGGTTGAGGAATCTTTGTGACCGGGGGTCTATGAAGGATGCATGGCCTTTGGGAAGCTTCTTGATTTAAGTCTTTGGTAAATAATTTTGATACTGTATTTTGTGATTTGGGGCCCATGCCACTTTCTTCAGAAATGTGTGCAGACCCAATAGTGAATTTTCCATTTTTATTTTTAAGTCTGTACTTTCAAGACCTCTTCGCTTTGCTTTTTGGTATTGGTTCAACTTCATAACAAATTGATGGTTTCAAACTCCTGGCATATACACGTTGGGGATGCATCAATTGATCTGTTTTGTTTGTAGAATGTGTTGCTAGGCTAGTTTTATTTATTGCATTGTGGCAACAGTTGCTTTCTATGCTTTCTTTCAAAGGAACAGTGAATGCCTGATTTAACCTCTGATTCTTTTCCACACACCAGGCTTGCTTAGAGTGGTTTTCTCCATAAACATTAAGTAGCAATTTTATTGTTTGATTTATATGTTGATACCCATCATATAAATCTATGCCAAGTTGTCCATCTGATTCCCTGGACAGTATTACTGCTTTTAAGGGTTTCCCTAAGAAACTGTCTTCAAACCATCTATTGATTTCTCATGGAATATCTGTATCTCTAAGATCTGGCAGAAAACACTGAATTGCTTGCATAGGTGTAAATAGCAGCTCTGGAAATTGAACAGAAATGGCACACAGCATATTTTCTTCTACAAATTGCTCATTCCCATAGTCCACAAAATAAACACAAGGGCCAGACGACTACTCTGTTGTCTTCACCAGGGCTCTGTATGAGAGCCCATCCTCTATGTATTTAGAGATACACAATCTCATTCTGTTCCAGTCATATGTGGAACACATTTTAAAGCTAATCATCTCTGTGATTCTTGTCTCCAACATCTCTAAATCTTTACTGTTTCTACAAAGCTGGCAATAGAACTTTTTGGGACTATACACATGAGATATATACACATCTTCTTCACTTCCAATCTTTATATCAAAGGAAGAGTAATAGTAACTGTAAAGACTGACTGAAAGTGGGAGTGGCCTTGATAAGACACTGCAGTGGGTGGAGCTACAACGAAGGAAATATTCATTTGCACTTGCAAGTGACAATTGTAAATCCACTAAGTTACATAAGCATCTAGGGTGTATAAGAACTAAGGCATACACGATACAAGTAAATAACCCTCCACATGAAGTAATGAAATTTCCAAAGTCTCTGGATGCTTCTGCTGTCCAGTCTAATAGATTACAAGTAGTGGGATCAACTAAATAGTTGAGGCACCATCTGAAAGCTTGGGCTTCTAAAGCAAGAAAATGTGGGTTGATGGCACAAAGATCTTTAATGAAAACTCTCTCTTGATTTCCATAGTCAACAAATATTAGTTCAACTTCTTCATCTGATACTTGAGTCAAAATGGCAGCCCTGTACCACTTCCCGTCTCTGGAATGCTTAGCCACACAGGCTATCTTCCCAGTCTGATATGGTTCTGGATGAATGCTGTAATAATCTTGAATTTGTTCCATCAGTAATTTCAAATCTCCTAACTTACACAGAAGCTGGCATGAAAAGTCACTTGGACCATAATAATAAGAACAGTTGACTTTGAGAAGTTTTCCTGGCTTGAACACATACGCCTTATAAGGCTGTGACGAGATAGGTTCAGAACACAAGTTGAAAGAACTGTTTAGATCCAGGAACCTGTGTAAAGATGAGAGATTTTCTTTCATCTTATCAGAATGACATTTTTCAGGCTTAGGTCTTTTGAGAGGGGCAGAGGCCACAACATTTTTATCATGAAGTGTATCTTTAGATTTTAAGTTTAACGCTGAACAGTCTCTGACAGATTTGGGGGAATCTTCTGATGCTACCTCTACAGACTCTGCATATCCAGCTTGGAGCATCAGGGAGACAACATCTGTATTTTCAGGGGCTTCAATATTCTGAATAGTCACCATGTACTTGTCACCTTTTTTTTGATCGAACTTGAAGCAAAATTGCTTTGTTCAGAACGATATTTTTTGAAATAATCTGTTGCTGCCTGTAGCCATAAATCTGTCACAGGAGATACCTGTGCAAGTGAACAGTGCATGGCTAAGGGAGGAAAACCAAAAAATTCTGGAAGCAAAATTTTTGCATCAAAAAATGGTATGGAGTCAGTACTTCCATAATCCAAGAGGTAAACATTAATCCAATAATCATTCATTCCAATGATGATGGCTAGGTAAAAACATCTGTCCTTGCTATATCTGGCACAACAGAACAGTCCAGGTTTAGGGTTTCTTAGGGTTAGTTCATCATTTTCAGATGCATCATAAAATTTATTTAAAGCTTTCATTATGTCTTCAAATTTCTTCTGATGCTTACTAATGCGTACCCAGAAATTTGATGGGTTCAGTACACTCACTACAAATGCTATGTGGGCAGATTCTATCTCCATTCTTAACGTTTTAATAGGAAAACCTGCTCTGAAGTCCTCTTTTTCATTTAGTCCACCAACTGACTGTTCAACATTCCCAATGAAACCATCAACTGCAAAGCTGCCTGTATCAGAAGTGTCTGCCTCACTCAAGGCATTGGAAATGTTTGACTCAAATTCAGGGCAAAGTATTTGTGTGGCCAGAGTCCTCAGCAGACACTTAGTATTAATTGCAGATTCCTGAGACTGTAAAGTCACATAATATAAACGTTCATCCTCACTGAACCAGTCAATGTGGGCATATACTATTTGCCCTAACAGGGCTTGCCTAAATGTGGTCAGTTGTCATTTTCTTACTTCTGGGTCTGAACAATGTAAATATGTCAGAGAACATGCAAATGAAAACATCGGTGCAAAAATAAAATCTTGTTTCAGTTTCTTCATGTGAATGGAGGGTATAAACTCACTGCTGCCGTAATCCATGAACCAAATTTTCACTTGATTGTTGGGCAAAAGCTGCTGGAGAATTCCTCTTTGCCACTGTCCATTTGTCCCTTTAGCAACACACAGGAATCCAAAATTATCGCAAGTAGGGTTGTTTTCTTGATCTATTGTGTTGTAATGCAAATTCATACACTCTGTCAAGTCTTCTATCTCTGGAATCCACTTAAGTAACTGGCAATAAAATTTCCCAGGACTCAGTGCTGATGACACTTTGACGCTGTCCAAACTTCCTACCGGTAAAGATGGCTGGAAATTATCTAGGAGATACTGAACATCAAATGAAGCACTGTTACTACTTAATGATAACTTGGGTCTTTTTTGGTGTAGGAGGTCTGGCATTGGCTTGGGGAGTTCCTTTAGTATCTCCACAATAAGACGAAATGTATCCCTATCAATGAATCTTCCTAATCGCAATTTAAGAACGTCAGATATAACTTTGGCCGTCTCAAAAAGAATCATTTGAAGAGGCAAAGCTGTTTGCATATTGACTTTCAGCTGTATTCCTACTAGTGACTTGAAATAATTCAAAGCCTTGGGAGACCATTTCTCTCCAGCTGGGAGTATGTTGGCAAAAATGCCAAATACGACTCTGGGAGGGAGCTCAAATAACTTGTCGCAAGCAGAGGCTATCCGAATCCCATCGACTCTCAGCTCTTCTCCCCGATCAATGAGCAGCACTGTGTAGAGTTGGTTCATCTTCCCCACCACTCTGCCTCTCTGCCATTCTCCAGTCACCTTTTCCGCCACCAGACAGAACTCATCGACTCTCACATCATTCTTCACTTTGGGGATATATTGTATTTCCCTCTGCAATATGTGATAGTCAAACTGACACTCACTATTGCTTTTGCCTTGAAATTTCATAAGAATATCCTTGGGAAGACACTCGATATTTAAAGCTGTCAGATCCACATCTAAAAATGTTGGTAATAAAGATGTAGAATTCATTTTCTAAAAAAGAAAAAAATAAGCACAAATAAGCAGATAGGTGGCTATCAATACTATATAAAATTGGTCTTATATAAATTTGGTAGATAATACAAAGTACATGTTTTTGCTTTCATTTTGGGGGAGGTCAGGCATACATGACAAAGTGTGTGAATGGATCTCAGAGGATAACCCATGGGAGTTAGTCTCTCCTTCTACCATGTAGGCTCTGGACATCAAAGTCACATCATCAGGCATGGTGGCATGCGCCCTTATTCACTGAGCCATCTCACCAGTCCTCACATTTTAAAATCATAACCAAACATCTTGGCAAAAAAATGTATGTACTAGGTAAAATATTGTTGACATAAGATGTGCTGAGATAAATAGTCACCTTTGCACATGAGAAAAATCTCTCAAAGATAACAAAAGAGTGTAGATAATTATTGGAATACACAAAGGTAATCCTTACATACCAGAAAACTTAGCAAACTTATACTAGATAACAGATGTGGTATAATGGAAAAGATAAATCAGGTTCACTAGTGACTTCATTTTCCTCCTGGGAAAAAACAACCTTCCTTTGGGGCTTCTAATACCAACAATTCAAGGGGACGAGAGAAGAAAAAAAGGGCAGATATAAGTCAAAGAGGAGACAAAGTGTGCAATCTTTCTCTTGTGCTAACTTGCTATACTTAGACCCTACCACCATCATTATGCAGAACCATGGCTAGTCATTGACTAGGGAGCAAAGTGCTGAGTCCTAAATGCCACTAAAGTAGGATAATCCTGAAAAGACAGAGAAGCCTGAGCAGACTTAACCCTCACAGGACCAGCCACAAAAAGAAAGAAAAGTTTAAGCCATGAGAGATAACTTTGCTTCTATTTTGGTCTCCATATCTAGAAAATTCTAAAAATAATAAAGGAAATATAAAGAAACTTTAAAATACTCTCAGTGCTCTAGACTGATTTTGATGTATACCCCCAAAGTGGTACATTGCTGAATACTATTATAATGTTATTATCATGGCCTGGCTCTCGGCTGTTGGGCCCATCCTTTCAGCAGCACACCATCTTTACTTCATATTTACAAAGGGACCAGCAGAGCTCCTTTATCAAATGTATGTATCTTGTGATGTATTAGCCAATAAAAGCCCAAAGAAACAAGGAAGCTGTATGAGCAGGTCCTTAAAACACCAGAGGCCAATCCCTCCAGACCACTATTCCTTCCGTTAATCCAAGGGCTCTCACAAACTCACTTCACGCCAGTGAAAAAGAAAACAAAATCTAAGGCTGGCTTACCCATAGCTCACACCTAAAGTCAATAGCACAACAAAACAGATTGCTGAGGAATTATATTCCAACCCGGTGAGGAGTTTCCTGAAGAAATCAGTGGAAATCTTCACAGTGGACAGGCATACTTATCAGAAGAAAAAGTTGTTTAAGTTGAAGATACATACAGATTCATGGGCAGTAGTTAATGGTTTCCTGAGAGCAATAGGAATAATCTATAGGAAACAGCTAGGGAGATGTATTAAAAGGGGGTGTGAAGTAGTGGTTTGCAGGTGAATTCTCACATAATGGTGCTCAACAAAGACCCACACTGTGGAAGACATTAATTGTGTAAAAACAAAATCTATTCTGTGGATGTCAATCAATCAGCCTCCTTCCTATACCTGCCTCCCCCAAAGCTTACTCAATGGGTTCATGAAGAAAGGTCCTGTTTTGTGGACAAAAGCCAAATCTTCCTGCATCTACTGACCACCTAAAATTCAGAGAATATTCAGGAAAAAAATAGCCAGGAACTCAAAAGCAAATCAGCAATTTTTTTCACAAGGACCAGCTCCGTCATTTCAAGATCCTGTCCTTGCTCTATGTAGGGGTCTTGAGGGAGGTCACTCACTATGGAGTTAGAAGTATGCTGTGTTAACACAATTCAGACATTGGGTTTCACTTGGTCCTCAAGTAGTGGTGTGAAATCTGACACAATTGTTTCTATTGCTAATCAAACTCTAAGCCTATGAAATGAGAGGTTTAATTAAATTAGGGCTTTTCAAACATCTTTTTTTTTCATCAAGAAGTCATTTAAGATAAAAACAGAAAAATCTATAAAATATATTCATTGATATTCTAAAAATCTTGAGTTTATACAATTTAATTATAAAATTACCAAATGAGAATACAATCATTCTAATGAATACAAGTTCACATAACGTGTCTTATTTTTGCAGCCCACTCCACAATATTGAAAATATTCAGTTTATACATCTCTAATTGCCCATTTGCTTCCACAGTTGTGTGTCAAGCAACACAGGAAGATGCAAATAAAGCATGTGAGGGAGTCTAACTTAGACACTCCACGAGTTCATCACATAGACTTGTGTTCTCCTCTACTTTAAAACTTAGTATATCCCTATTGTCTGCAAGGTCCTTGGCTCAGGAACAGTCCCTGCTCCTGTACTAAGGCTATCCACCCAGAAGGGTGAGTGTCTGCCGGCCAGGCAGGCCAGAATGTCCCCACAAGGCACCTTGCAGGGCACCTTCAGCTTGTGCTGCAAGGTCTTCTGCGTTCCACTCGACCCTGCCCTAACCCCCGTGTTGGCCCTTTTGTCTGCTGTGTCCTTGGACTACCAGGCGTCCCTGTTTCTGTGCTGA
>LOEQ01009663.1:47152-61700 GCA_001685075.1 Bramus lutescens
CCTGGATGGAGGAGGGAGGACCCTGGACTTCCCACAGGGCAGGGAACCCTGACTACTCTTAGGACTGGAGAGGGAGAGGGAGGGGAAAGGGGGAGAGAAATGGGAGGAGGGGAGGAGGTGGAAATTTTTTTAAAAAAATATTCTAATCTAAAAAAACTTAGTATACATTTGGATATTCTGGTTTTGAAAACTCAATTGCATGTATAGTTTTAATTAAGTTCAAATTCAAAGCTTGAAATCCTGAAGTAATTTTTATATTAAAATTTTGCAGTATCAAAGGTCCTCTAAGGTTTGAGAAAAATGTAATATACACTTAAAATTGATGCTCATTGTGTGTGTGTGTGTGTGTGTGTGTGTGTGTGTGTGTGATCAAAGCAGAAGCAAGGAATATTTGGGAGGGAAGGAAGCCATCAAGAATGAACTAAATCTATTGCAGAGAACTGTAAGGGAGGATAAAAAGTATATTGTTAAATATGTATAAAATATCACAATGAAATATAATTCGTACTCTAAGCCAAAATTGTTTTTAATTAATATGGAGGATTCTTCCTATACTGAATTTCCCTGGCTCTACAGAATACATTATAAATGATGTTATTCCTTTGAGTTTGCCTTCTATGAATTAGCATCAAGTTAGTCTTCCAGCAGGGCCAAATGAATATAAGTGAGCCATATTTCTAATCATTAGGACTATAGCTGCAGTAAACAAAAAAGGACATGGCTTTGCTTTAGTTTTATCTTTCTTAACTTGATTGAGGCTAAATTTACATAACATAAAATCATCCATTTTCAAGACTGCAACCAGGAGCACTCAATACATCCCTGGTGTTCTGCAACCACTGCCTCTACCTAGTTCCTGTACTTCCTGTCACCCCAAAGAAAACCAGATACCCATTGAGCAGTATCTTCCTATTACGTACCACATCCCTGGAAACTCCCAACTTTCTCTTAATTCAGGTTCTTTCTCCTGAGTATTACATTTTTGTAGAATCTTGCAATATTGGACATTTTGTGGCTTCTTTCGTTTAGTGTAATGTTCCAGAGCTCAACCATGCCATTGTAACAAGTATTGGGACTTTATTCCATTTTTTACACTTTTTCTTTGTTCCTATTTTAACCTGAATGTTATTCCTTTCTGTGTGTATACAACTTGTGGTTTTCTTTTATAATATTTGATTTAATATTTTTGGCACTAGTGGGAATTGAATGCGTGTGAGGCAAGTGCTCTCCCACTGAGCTAGTCTTCTCTCCGCTCCATTATTTTAGTGCTGTGACTTAGCATATAAAAATTATGCCATTGTGCCTTGTTCTAGTTTATCCCCTTCTTCTTCTCCCATGCCCATGCTTCCTGACCCTCCCCAGCCCCTCTGGTTTCCTTCTTTCCCTCAGATAGTCCCCTCTGCTACTGTCACATCAGGATTCCCTGTCCTCTCTTTTTAGCCTTCCCCTAAGATCTCTCTTGCTGCTCACAATCACCTTTCTAAATTTATGACCTACACACTCATTCACACATACACACGCACACACACACACACACACACACACACACACACACACACACACAAGGTAGGGTGTGTGTGGTGTGGTATTTTTCCCTAATAGATTTTATACTGTTTCTTCACTGTATGTTTTTGACATTTGACTACAGTATACCATGGGGAGGTTCTTTTCTGTCCATTTGAGTTCTAAATACCTCATGTGTTAGGATGCCAGTTTTCTTAAGAGTTGGAGAATTTTCTGCCATAATTTCACTGAACAGATCCTCTTTGCCTTTAGTGTGTACCTCTGTTCCTTCTATTCCATGGATTCTTGGATCTGTCTCTTGATTATATCACAGTTTGGGGGTATGGTGGTCATTGTCATTTGTTTATTTCATTGACTTTGTCATAAACCCTCGGTCAGTCTGCTTGGTCAAGGTTACTGGTGATGGTCTCCACTGCATGATTACTTGATTCATTGAGATTTTTAATGTCCAGGCATTCTGTGGGTTTTTTTTTCATCTCAGGGCCTTTGCTGACATTTCAGCTCACATTGTCGATTTTTCTCATTCCTTTTCAGATGTTTTCTTCAATGCAGCTAATGTTTCTCTCCAGGTCCCATATTGAATCCATCTGTCTGTATGTATCCTCTTTGTATTGCTATCAATTTGAGGGGGCAGGCATTCAAACTCTTCATCTGCTATTTTAGCCTGCTTATTATTATTTAGTATGTTTCAGTTACTTAGGTGAAGACCTGTGATCTTTTAGAGGAGCCATGTTCTAATGCCTTTTCCTACTTCTGGAAATTTGTTTTACTTGTTGAAATTTGTGTAACTATGGTTCAGAAGTCTTCAGTTTTCTCTGGAGATGGTCTTTTTGAGCACACTGCTTGAGGAAGCTTCATCTCTAGCACCATCAGCAAGGGGAATATAAACTGCTTTTGAAAGCAGCCTCTGCTTCTCATTCCCCTGACAAGAATCCACATAACCGGGCTGTGTTTGGTTTCCTTCCTTCTGCTGTGCTTCACATCATTGTCTGGACACTTTGAGGTTTCCCTTTATCTCGCTCATGTGTTTCTGAAGCTCTTTCTATCCTTGGCTTATAGCCTAATTTTACTTATTCTAAATCTCCCCTTCCTAGCACACACAGAAGCAGCTTCTAGCCCACCATCTTACCCCTTCAGGGATAAAATTAATTTGATCATCTGTTTAACATATACAAATGCAGAGTCTTAATATGTAGACAATATAAAATGATTAATTCCTGGTTTCTTTTTTTAATGGCAAGTCTTCCAATAGTATTGTGTACATATGTCTCAACTCAGCCCAATAACACCTCGAGCACTTGTAGGGTGTGTGTACCTAGGGGCCCCAGGGTCTATGTAATAAACAGTATAGGTTAAAATCTATTCCCACTTTGCTTTACATGGGCTTAATTTAAAAGCCTAACAGAACAGTCCTTCGCAGCTACAATACTTTAAATATTTAAAAGCTTTTCAGTATATTAGTTTAACTGAGTTTCACAATAAATTTTTCATTGTTCCGGCCCAAAACTGAAGGTCAAGAGGTTAAGAAGCACCGGCTCAGATTTCTCATGTCTGTCCCCACTGTATTATCACCCCAGTTTTTTGCCACTGCTAGGTTACATGAACCATATAATTATGAGGAAAAAAAACTGAAAAGAAGAATAAAGTTTCAAATACAAGGAAAACCAAAGCAAATAAGATCAGCTTATTAATTCTTCCTTTTCCAAAAATGTAGGCTAATTCTGGTGAAATTCTGGCCAAGAACCTGGCAAAGTCATCCTGTATTAAATTATTCAAATTATAAATGTGTATCTATAACCTGGATTTCCTCCTCTTGATTGCTATATGTATTCAAGTTTATTTCTAAGTTCTGGTTTTAAATTTAGTAGAAACAAATCAGTGTGCAGTATTTTTATTCTATGTGTTTACAAATTAGGACATTGTTTTTTACTGGCATAGAAACACCACCTACAGCAAATTCTGTCCCCAACAAAGCATTTTGCAATGTCTAAAGAAATATTTGGTTGTGGAGAAATATGTATAGAGCAATAAAAACAATAAAAAACAATAAAAATTTAAAGGAAATAAATATTTGGTTGGTGCTACTCAACTAAAGGGGACAGTGCTACTGCGGCATCTAATGGGTATAGGCCAATACTGCTGCTAAATATCCAAGAGAAGAATCTCATATATATATATCAAAACTATCTTCCAGATGGTGGTGGCAAACACCTTTAATTCCAGCACTCTAGTGGCAGAAGTAGGTGGAGCTCTGTGAGTTTGAGGCCAAACTGACTTATAGAGTGAGTTCCAGCACTGCCAAGGATACACAGAGAAGCCCTGTGCATGAAACAAAAAAAAATAACAACAACAAAAAAATTACCTAGCCCCAAAATTCAGTGATGCAAGGTTTGAGAAACTTCTTTAAGAAAAGAAAAAAATAAATCCCAGATAGGCAAATAATTAATGTTTTTTAAACAACCTAAAAGGACCTCAAAAATTATTAAGGACTTCAAATTGTTTTTGCGTATGTGGCTGATATCTACCAACACGACAGAATTATAGTTTTGAAATATCTAGCAATCGATTTTAAAATAACAAATTCAGTATATATTAGCATAAACATTTTCAAGACAGGTAATATTTTTCAAACCAGAAAATGATGAAGAAGAGTTAACTTTATAACATGCACTAACTATAATGTTTAGTGATTAATTAAAATAGCTGGGCTCTTGTACCTGCTTCTATATTCAATGTGTTTCAATAAATTTACTAGGCATATATATGAATAAGAGCTAGACACAGAAGAAGACTTAGTAGAGAGGAAAGATGGTCTTTGATTGGCACAAAAACTTAGTAAGCATCGTTCCTAAGCAGTTACTTACAATACATAAAAGAAAAAGAAATGGAGGAATATGTTACACTCTGCTACCTGAAAATCCACTGGTTTGTCTTGAGATTGAACTTTCAAACATGAATGAGTTCATAAGATGCTGTATCAATTTGTACGAAAATATTGGTGGAGCCACTTATACAGGACTAGCATATCCAACAGCGACACGATCAAATTAATTAACAGTGCCAGCAACCTTGTCAGAAAAATCATCAAGTCATGACAGGGCACTAATTTTCTACTTCTCTAAATTTTGCCTTAGAACTTGAATTTTGTCACTGACAAATGCTGCCTGCTGTTTTCCTTGAAGTGACAAGTTTGCTTCACCCTGCAAGATCCCCAAAGGTAAATAAGAACACCTTGTCAGGTTGTTTTATGCAAAACACATAGAGGAAAAAGCAAATTCTGTTTGCAGCTCAGATCAGTTATCACATGTTAACACCACTATAAAGGCCTTTATAAATACCTTTCATCCAATCACATGAGATTATATATTACAAGTATATATATAATATTTATATATCCTCAAAAGTCAACCTGTAGTACCATCACTAGTGCTCAATAAAAGGTAATGTTACATACAATTGGCACCTTTTCACCACAAGTGTTTGATAGTGAAGAATACAATGACCATTCACAGGCCTCGGTGCCCCTTCCTCGGTCCACATAAGCAGCCAGTAACTTGGCTCACTGCGGCTTCTGTGTCACCGTGTAGGACTAATGACATGAAAAGGGCAAAATGATAACTGATGAGGCAAGGATATTTCCAATAAAGAGCCCTGGAAAACGTACACTTATGAACAAGAAATGAAGATGAACTGGCGAGATAGCTCAGCATTTAGACAACACATCCCACGCTTCCAGAAGATTTGAGTTCCCAAAATCCACACTTGGTACTCACAACTACTTCTAATTCTGTCTCCAGGGGATTGGATACCCCCTTCTGGCATTTCTACAAACACACGCTTACATGTACATATCCTCACACAAATATATACACATGCATTATTAAATTTTGTAAAAATGGTAAAATGAATCATTAAGTTGGACCCAAGCTCATAAAGCACTTAAAAGTTAACTCAAACTAGATAAAGAACCTGTCTATAAGACTCTCTCTCTCACACACACACACACAAAAAAAAATCCTTAGAATAAATGTTCATGACTTAAATAAGCCACAGCATGGTTCCTGAAATATAATTCTGAAGGTCTAAATAACAAGGAAAAACATGTAATTTGAAAGAACATAAATAAAAAAAGTTTGTTTCTTGGAGAAAACTATAAGAAGGCTTAAGAATTACTTAGGAGACAGTATTTGCAAATATTCAATAAGGAATTTGATTTACAATATAAATAAATATCTCCTAAACCAAACAATAAGAAGATACATGAAACAATTCTAAAATGGACAAAATTTAACTAGGGATGGTCAAAGGAGGATATGCAAGAGTAAACACACGAAAACTTGCTAGATAGAATGAGTTTCTAAGGAACTGCTAATTAAAAGTGTAGTGAGCTCCCACTTGCAGTTCCACTAGGGGGCAATAGTAGTACCGTAGTATCAATGGAGAACCACAGTTAGTGTGGGTGTGGGGAAACTGCAGCCCTGCTATAATGCTGATGAAATTAGAAACTGACACAACCAATTTGGAAAACAATTGTCCCTTCAGGCACTTAAACGGCAACTTCACATCCAGATGTACTGCTAAGAAAACCAAGACCATGTATGTATCCACACAAAAACCCATCTTCAAATGTTCATAGAAACATTATATAACATCTTAAAGTAAGAATCTATCCTATAGGCCATTGTGCTGGATGGATTAATGCAATGGATTTGTCCTTGCAGAGGAGTATGAGTCACATTTAAATATGATGAGACCTGCAGGAAGAATGAAGCCAAAGAAGTGAAACAAAAATGACGCAAAAGGTCTGTATGTTGGGACTGGAAAGATGACTCAACAGTTAGGAACTCTGGCTGGTCTTGCAAAGGACCTGGGTTGGTTCCCAGCACCCACAAGGTGACTCACAACCATTTAAAAACAATGCGGCAGGGACTGGAAATCTGCCTCGGAAGTATTGCATTTGCCTAGCAGGTACCTTCAACTCAAAAAATAAAAACTATAAATACAAATAAAATGTTAAAAAGATACTAACAATTGGATAGCCACATGCAAATAAAAAACTCACTTCCTGTCACAGCAAACCTATTGCACAGAGACTGGGGGTTTGCCTCAGAAGTATAGCATTTGCCTAGTCAAGTACAAGGCTCTGGGTTAGACCCTCAACTCAAAAAATTAAAATTATGAATAAAATTAAATTTTTACAAGGATGCTTAAAACAATTGGATAGCAACATGCAGAGGAAAAAATCCTTAATTCCTATCACAAGCGAACTATGAAAATGAAAGGAATTCAGTGACTATAAAGCAGTAGCTCTCCAAGCGACTTGAAGTGACCAATGAGCACAAAAATAATGTTTGAAGATTTATTTTAATATAAATAAACCTTGAATGTAAACACATCCCCAGTTGGAGCAGCCATGGTGATATAAGAGAATGACTGGATAATTAAGGTCAATTCTCATGTTCAGTTGAGAAGAGCATCTTGTAAAGCATTTAAGGAATCGATATTTGCTGCATTGGATAGCACTCAACCTTCTAAGATGGTTGTAGATATCCTTGGGTGCAAAAACAAAGATATATACCCGCTGATGTTCTTAAAGGAAGGTTACTCCCAAAAATAATGAAAGAAAGCAAAAATAAACTGGAAGCTAAATTAAGAGTTATACAAGAAAACCAATGGTAGGTGGATGAGGCTGCATGGAAGTGTCTAGAAGAACAGATGCTTGTTGAAATTTGGGGGTGACTTAGATGACCAGACCTGTAAGGAAGGTATAGAGATACTTTGCTCAAATCACGGTGAAATAAAATGTGTAGGTGTTACCAGGGGAGCCAAAGATGAGATGTTCTAAGCAATTTTAAATAAGGCGCCAAGGAATCTCCAAGTAAAGCCAGGAACACAAATGACAGTAAGCCGCAGTTAAGGAACAAAGAAGAGACCTAGAAAGAACTAGAAGGACAGATTAAAAATGAAACATTGGAAAAAATGTCTGGGATCAAATCCCTAAAGAAATGGGAATCGAAAGGTCTAGAATTCAAAGAAAATGGGAGAGACATAAAGGTGCCCACTAAAGAGCGTGCAGGGTCGGAACAAGCAAATATTCATTATGATGAAACCATCTGTAACAAGGACAATGGGGGAACCAAATAGAGAGGGGCAAGGAAGGGCCTGACTGCACCAGAACAGCAGGAGACAGAAACGTGTTAGGGCCCCAGCTTAGATTTCCATCTTCTTTTCGTTCTCAGACACTTTTAAAAAGAAAGCAAACATAGGACCACTTCAATGTCTCTCTGTGCAAAGAAAGAATTTTGTTTTCTTTATGCTGTTTTCCAAAGGACAAAATGTTTTAAATGCATGTTTCTGCCCCCTTTTTCTGTTGATACAAATATGAAAAGGAAGACTCTTCGTAATGCCCTTTGTAATGTAGGAATGTATTGTACATACAGGAATGTATGGTACATACTAACGTAGCAAATGTATACCGATTAAGAATTAAAAAGAGAAATAAGAGTGGCCATTTTCAAGATCCTCAGTTGTGGAGCAAATGCAAATCAAAACTACATTTCAACTCTATCTCAATCCAGGCAGAACGGCAATTATCAGGAAACACTGAATGAACGTAACTACGGTGCTCACATGGTGGGAGTGGGGCGCTCATACACACCCCTCCGGGGAGGGTAAGTTATTACAGCCGCTATGGACATTTTACCGCAGTTTCTGAACTAAAGGGCAGCACGTGACCCAGCTGCACCGCTCCTGGTGTGTGTCTATACAATGCAATCTAAGTCAGTATCCCACATGGATATTTGCACATTCACAGTTATTGCTCTATTATTCACAACAACCAAGATGTAGAATCAGCCTACAAGTCCATAAACACACAAATGGGCAAGGGAAGTGTGAAACACATACATAATGGAGTTTTATTCAGCCATAAAGAAAATGAAACTGTATTATGTGGGGGGAAATGGACAGAACTGGAAATTATTATGTTAAGTGAAATACGCCAGACGCAAAAAAATCATTGGATGTTTTCTCTCATGCATACCTCTTAAATTAAAAAAAAAGCAGAAAATGAAGTATTTGACAAGGAAGCAGAGAAATGGCACAGAAGAGAAAGGTGATAAAGGGTGGCTATGACAAATACACACGATATTCATGGCAGAAAATGTTACAATTAAATCCATTTTATACAATAAATATATGATAATAAGAAACTAGTAAAATAATTAAAGACTATACAGTCATAAAAATAAAGAATGACAAATTTTCAATGGGCAAGAGTATGAAATAAAAATAAATAATACAATAAAATGAACAAAATTTTTAGAAGTCATTATATTACAAAAGTTACTATATTATAGGGCTGGAAGTGTAGAATGTTTGTTTAGCATACAGAGAGCCTGGGTTCGAGCCCCATTACAACATGAATCAGAGTTGGTGGCATGTGTCTATAATTCTAACTTCTGGGTGGTAAGGGCAGGAGAATCAGAAGAAATGTCATTCTAGGCCCATAGCAAACTCAAGGCCAGCATAGAATACAGAAAAGCCTGCTTCAAAAAAGATTGTGTGTGCGTGTATGTGTATGTTTTATTATATATATATACATATATATATATGAATTTAAAAGTGATGTATAAAAAAGATGTCCAATGTTTATTTCTGCAGGGAAATGCAAATTAAATCCCACCCAAGTAATACTCCACACCCTGTAGAAGGGCTGTAATTAAAGCATAGCCATGCCAAGCATAGGCGAAGGTATGGTATAATGACTGGTAATGTCATAGACAGTGCACGGTCACAACATGCTGCCACATTGCAAAGTTTGATAGTTTTATTTTAAAAAATGTAAACATATTTGTTCCTTTGGCTCAGCCAGTTCACTCCCACATCTGAAAAAAAAATGTAGACGGACAAAACATATAAGGAGACAGTGGCAGATTTGTAAAGTTGAAAATGAGATTAATACAAATGTCAAAAGTGAGAATAATACAAATGTCATCCAAAACTCAGCAGGAGAAGCAACTGCAGAGGAAAAATTTCATTCTATGTCACACAACAATGAAAAAGCAATGTGATGTATACCACAGCACAAATGAGTCAGAAAAATATGCTGAAAGAAAACAGCAGAGAGAAGAGAGAAAATACACACACGGGTACACACTCTAACAACAAAATGCAAACTGCCCTGGGGAATAATTCCCCTGTGGCTGCCTAGCAGAAGGGTGTGTGGGATGGCGTCTCATCAAAGGCAACCCAAGCTAGGGGATGTGTTTGTTACTATGTTTATTACAGTGTTATTATGCGTGTGCACATGTTTTCAACTGTCATCAAATTAAACACTTCAAATATGTGCAGTTTGCTGTGGCTCAGTTACACTCTATCTAGTAGAGCTGTAAAACACAGGGACCTGAGAGGAGCAGCAACCTCAATGTTTACTAATGGTGGGCTAGCAGAAAGATGGCACTCTTTTATTCTAATTAATCTATATTCTAATTAATTATATTAGTATTATATATAATACATATATATACACACACACACCATATTTTTACTGACTTTTGGGGATACTTTAGAAATCTCATTTAGTTTGGGGGAAAAATCGGCCATGCCAACATACATGGGATAGTAAAATATTAGGAATACCTATTTAAATGCAAAGAGAGAAGGATGCATAGAATACCATTAAATACTAAACTAATGGAAAAGCAGAAGGCAGTCTCCCTTTACTCCCTGGTTGAGCAGACATGCTACAAAGGACTTCCTTCTTAGATTTTAATTCCACAAGCGGGGATTCAAGGAGAAAACATTTTTGGAATGTGTATTAGTTACAATTAAGTAATCCAAGGATAAAAAAAAACCCTTAAAACAGTACCTCATACACTCATTTCTCCCTGTGTCTTTCAACGTCACACCTCACGAAAGAACGCTTGGACTGTAGGATGGCTGGGGCGTCGGCCCCAGAGAGAGGCCGAGTAATCACCGTTGGAGCCTGAAGAATGAGGACCTACAAGGGTCTCTGGAGACCTCAGGCCTGGGGAAGGCCGTTGCCCAGGAAGCTAAAAGTCACTGGCGGGTCGGGGCAGAAAAAGAGGAGGCAAGACCCAGAGCCTAGAGCTGAGAGAAGCCATAAGAATAACTTACCAACAACCTCAGCACTGGCCAGGCCCCTGGTTCCCGGAATGCCCGCGGGGTGGACTCTGTCTGCAACTGCTCCTGCCCTTGTGACCCCAGGATGCCCAGGATGTTGCTGACCCTGAGGCCACGCCCACAGAAAAAGGCGGACCAGCTGCACACAGTGGAGGTTGCAGACACCCAGTTGAGGCATTTTTTTTCCCTTGTGTCTCAGAAGGTAGCCAAGGGTAGACTGGCAGATTCTGGATATAGCTTGTATGGGTGTGGCACGCTGTGCGAGGGAAGAGGATATCCCTCGGGTTCACTGTTTGCCCAAGACTTGATTAAGAAGAAAAGACCCAGTTTGTGACTATTTATGATAGAAACCTGGAAGTCTCAGCTAATTTTCCGATCAGTCCATTTCTCTAAGTTTTCAAATTTAATCAGCATCGTTTTGATAATTCCACTATTTCTTCTAAAATGTATATTTGTGATCATTTCCAACCATATTCTATGATTTGTTTGTATCATTCCCTTCTTTATTTACAAGATTTTAAATCTCTTTTGGTTAATCTCTTTGTTTTCCATTTCGCCTTTCATTCCTTAACTGTATCATTTCCTTTTCATTTCTTTGAATTTGTTCAATCATTTATTCTTGTCTTCTTCAATTGAATTTTTGTTGTATTCATTTTAAACTATTTTGTTTCTCAAAAATGCACTTAACAAATTTCCTTTTAGACACTGTTTAAGTTGTACAGTTTTAAGTTTTCATGCAGGTTTCTTTATCATTCACAATTCAAAATGTTCCTGGTTCCTATTAAGACTTATTTTGTTGTTTTCACTCAGTTGGTACTTACCATGGTGTGGTGGTTTAAACAAGTGGCCACATAGGCTTGTGGCTTGTATATTCCAATTCCTGGTCCCCAGTCTGGTGAAACTGTTTGTGAAGGATTCGGAGGCATGGCCTTGCTGGAGCTGGACGAAGTGTGTCTCTGGGATAGACTGAGGTTTTCAGCAACTGGTATGAATCTCAATGTTCTCTCTGTCTCTGTCTCTCTCTCTCTCTGTGTGTCTCTCTCTCTTTCTCTCTCTCTCTCTCTGGAACTAAAAGCTGTTTTACAGGTTGCCTTGGTTATGCTGTTTTGTCTCAGCAACAGGAAAGTAACTAAGTTGTTGGGTGCATTATTTTCTATCTGTCCAGCTGTTATCTTTCTGTGTTGCTACTTTGTGTTTTCTTGGATATATTATAGCTAATATGTAACTCTAATGTCTTTTTTGTTAACTCTTTGCTCGTCTACTCAATATTAGAAGCTTCTGGGATTAACTTTTGGTCATGACACTTTCATTGCTGATTTTTTATTCATTTTTCCCATTTTGTTTTACTGTTTCCATTTTGTTTTATTTGGCTGTTATTTCTTGAGGCTCTCTCATTGGCGCCATTAATGCCTTCTCTGGGAACTATGCCAGCCTTAACTTTTCTACTGTTCTCTACCCCGCTACTCACATCATATGCTGTTTATTCTTTTCCACCTAGGAAGTTATCCACTTGGGTATCACCTTTTCGTGATCATCCTACAATTTTGATTCTTATTTAAGCTGAAACTCGAGTAGATTCTCAAACTAATGTCTTTAGTGTCATCGTAAACAATACGAGGGGTTTGCACATTCTGTGACCTGTAGACTCCTTTCTTTACCACTTGATCCTAATTTCCTCACTTGGTCTCTGCTGAAGGGAGTCTCTGGGAAGACCCAGTGAGCAGAGCATCCTCAAGACTTCACCAGCCTTGGACTCAACTTCAGATGTCAGTGTAAATGCTGTTTCTGCTAAAAAAGACTTTAGAATGAATGAAGTGACCCACCCAAAGGATACAGAATAATATTAAAAGACTCAGTACCTACATTCTGACTTTATGTGTGTGCACTGTTCAATGATAATGGTCTATCTCAGAAACCAAAGCAACTCCAGGCCAAAAATACTTGGTCAGATGATGTGGGAGGGTCTTCTGTCTATGTGTTACTTTCATTGGTTAATAAAGAAACCTCCTTGGCCTTTTGATAGGACAGAAAATTAAGTAGGCAGAGTAGACAGAACAGGATGCTGGGAAGAAGGCAGTGAAGCAGATGCCATAGCTCTCCTCTCCGAGTTGGACATAAGTTAGACTCATGCCTGTAAGCCACAGTCACGTGGTGAAACACAGATTATTAGAAATTAGTTAATTAAGATGTGAGAGTTAGCCAAGAAGAGGCTAGATATAATGGGCCAGGCAGTGTTTAAATGAATATGGTTTCTGTGTTATTATTTCCGGGGCTAAGCTAGGCGTGCAGGAGCCAGGCAGGACAAAAAGCAGGTCTGCTTGCCTCTTCACTACAGTCAGATCTCCTGTCTCCTTCCCTTCCCTCATTGCCTCGTTCACAGTTCACAAAGTCGAAATATGTTCCTGTCATCTCTCTATGATATTGTTCATTTCTCTGGGGTATAAATTCCCCTCAAACACCTAATAAGCAACCATTCAAAATATTAGCATTAGCAAAAAATTTTGTGACCCCTTTATGTCTTAGCCTATATTGTTTGTATTCTGCAAGAGGCAAACATGGCATTTGAAATAGCATACCCTGGTGCATGCTGAGTTGTTGATAGACATGCTATACAGTCAAGTAAGAGCTACCAAATTTAGCAAGAAAAACTACAGGGTGCAATTAAATCTGAATGTCAGATAAGTAGCCAATAATTTAGTATAAATACACTATTAAAACACTGAACTATTTTCCCGAGATCCAGATTTAACTGCAAAGTCTTGTTTCACCTGGCAACTGTAGCAAAAGTAATATTTTCATCCATCTCTCTGACATTTTATAAAGCAGATGCAATGTGCCTGGGGGATAGCTCTGTTACAGAAAACCTAAGAATGTTGGTAAGGAGTTTGAGTGCAGAAGTACTTGATCTTATAAAGGATACATATCCCAATTGGAAGACTTTGTAGAAATGAACACTATAAGATAAAAGTTTATAAACAGATTATAAAATAAGATCTGATTGTTGCCATTGTATATGCATGAAAAGTTTGCTAACAGTATGTTGCAGATGAATTTTCTATAGTGTGTGTAAATCAAATATCACTGAAATGAAGGAAAAAGGTTAACAAAAGCATATTGAAAACAATAGTATATGTTTTGAATATATCCATTAAATAAGGCACTTTAAGTAAAAGGGTAATAGATGCAATTTGGTAATTTTTAGGGAGATTTTTGTCACAGTTCTCAGAAATTAAGAAAGTAGATGTCTCTAATGTCAGAGTAGAAAATTATTTTTCAAGGCAGATAGTCTAATTGTAGTACTTCAAAAAAAGATTCAACTGTCTAGGCAATCTATCAATCAATCATTGGCGATATAAGAATTTAAGAATCACCAAACTACTTCCTTACTCACATAACCATCCTTCCTCTATCCCAACAGTCCCAACCCCCCAAGCTATAGCCATCCTTCTCTTCTCACTTCTCTCTCCCCATCTCCCCTTACCCCCACCCCACCCATATCCCTAAGCTCCTAATTTTTGCCTGGCAATCTTGTCTGTTTCCGATATCAAGGAGGATAACTACGTGTTTTTCTTTGGGTTCACCTTGCTATTTAACTTCTCTAGGATCACGAATTATAAGTTAATTGTCCTTTATTTATGGCTAGAATCCAATAATAAGTGAGTCCATACCATATTAATCTTCTGGGGTATGGGTTACCTCACTTAGGATAGTGTTTTCTATTTCCATCCATTTGCATGCAACATTCAAGATGTCATTGTTTTTTACCTCTGAGTAGTACTTTAATGAGTAAATATTCCACACTTTCTTTATCCATTCTTCTGTTGAGGGGCATCTGGGTTGTTTCCAGGTTCTGGCTATTACAAATAATGCTGCTATGAAC
>LOEQ01009663.1:63833-75061 GCA_001685075.1 Bramus lutescens
AGCCTAGTCTGTTTGGATGCTCACCTTCCTAGACCTTGATGGAGGGGGGAGGACATTGGACTGCCCACAGGGCAGGGAACCCTGATTGCTCTTTTGACTGGAAAGGGATGGGGAGGGAGAATGGGGTAGCGGGAGGAAAATGGGAGGAGGGAAGGAGGTGGAAATTTTTAATAATAATAAAGAAAATAGAAAAAAAAGAATCACCAAACTAGATCATGCTTTCTTTTAGTAACCTCACCAGTGTCTCTTACCTGTGCTAACAGGTAAATATATATTTATGAATCTTACTATTTAATGTCTGTTTCTCCAGCAGCAAGACTCACAGAATCAACACCAAACATTTTGTTTATCTTCCATGAACATAAATGAGTGACTAAATGGGCAAATGCCTTTATGTGCAGGTTGTGTTTGCCATCCTGGGAGTTCTGGTTTTCCCAGGAGCAGAGCAGAGATGGAACTCTGACAAGCCTCAGGAAATGAATGGCTCAGAACATACAACAGGACTCCATTGCTTTTGCAGTCTTTCTCCTCTGTCTTTTCCACTTTTTCTCCAGGGCATCATGTTTTACAAAAATAAATATAAACCTGATTTGCTAAAGTGAGTATAAGACACAGTGTGTGTTACTTCTGTTACCATCTTATTCTCAATGTGATGATTTTCTTAGTACACAATTTTTTGATCATAGGCAAGTTCCTTTGTCTCTGTACTCATTGAGACACAAGCAGTCAATCTACCTATTCCCAGAGCCAACCACTGAAACATTAATTTTATTTATTTGTTCCTCAGCTTAAGAAATCATCTAAATGCTCCATACCCAACATATCAGATACTTTGGTATTTCCTCTCCTTCTCATGGTCTAACAGCCTAAAGTCAAGCCCATTTGTTTTTCAAGTTTCTTTCTAGCCCTAACTAAGTTGACTGATAGCTTGTTTTAAAAGGTAGCAGAAAGACTGTAAGCTCCAGAGGCAGTTGGTGACTACAGATAAATTGTGCTTTTCAGACACAGCAGGGTCAGTACTCTTATGAGCTCACAGTATTTGTGACAGTGTACACAAAACCCACACAACCTCAAGCCACACAAAAATTCCATCCTAGAGAGAGGAGGTGGGTTAGACACAGATCTATTGGCAATAGTTAGCTGCTGGGCAAGATGGAGAGTCAATTTTATTCAAGTGTGTGATCCCTCATAGGTCAACCACACTCCTGTGGATGCCCACACGCCTGAAGTATATGGACAACAGAAATTGGACATTTGTCTGTTTGTGTCTAAAGAAATGAGTATGCTAAGTTGGGTAATGAGAGAATAATAGCTAAATATGAGCAAAGTACTTTGTATGAAATTTTCAAATAATTAATACCAACAATGAGAAAGTCTCTTTGTGGGATGTGACTAGTCTTATTATAACTTGATATGCCATATTTGTTGATATTACTGGGAGGACTGCCCTTTTCTTAAGGAAAAGGGGGGGAGTGGGTCTGGGGGAGAGGGAATATAGGAAGAAGGGACTGAGAGAGACAAGGTCATGATGTAATGTATGAGAGAAGAAGAAAAGCAAATTAAAAATGTTTCTTTTTCTAAGATATCATGGAAGAGGGGTTGGAAAGAATATAAGATCCAGAGAATGAGGAGGAGTGATATAAAATGCTGTCCTCTGGGCATACTGTGGCTGTGGCATGCAGGAACTCACTGAAGCTATGGTCACCTATACAATATCTGCACAAGATAAAGCCAATTAAAATTTCAGCATGAATAAGGAAGGGGGTCACAGTTACCTTGCCCTCAGCTGAGGAGCTCTTGGTAATTGATAGCTGTTGTGGGGGGAGTAACATTTTGCAGGGGATATATATCCATCGGCAGATTGCCCACAGGCCAGTGGATGGTTTCACATCCATGGGCATATAGACAACAATAATCAGGTTCAATCTGGTCTAAAATAAAAGAACATGATAAAGTTGGGAGGAAGCCATGTTGGGGGAACCCAAGGAGAGTTGTATATGATCAAGACACATGCATGTCCATACATAGGAACTTTCCAAGGGATAATTTAAAGGTACTTTTTGTTTTGCACCTGTTTTTCTGTCTTGCCACCCAAAAGGCAGCATTGACTTTGTCAGTGATGATTTTACTGTAACTGGAAGAGTCACCTTGCCACTTCTTAAGGGAGGCGTCCTTTCTACCTATGATGCAGGTTAAATCTCATCACTTCCATTTCATTGAGGATATGGGGAAGCGTGGACCCTCTTACACCTGTGGCAGCATGTTCCTTGGTACAGTTTAGAAACAAGAAAAGCTCTGAAGCCAACATATCATCACATACTTTGTTCTGGCACCCCCTTTCCAGTGCCCTGCCTCCTCCCATCCCCAGCAATTTCTCTTAAAGAATGGATTCAAGCTGTAAGCAACCAGTTATCAACTAGTCAGTACAATGCAGCTATAATATTAAATAGATACACTGTACAAATCTCAACAAAAGAATGTTTATATCATGCAATATATTAGCCCAGGGCTGCTGAAAATGTAGTTGTTAGGAAAATAAGTTTCCCCAAGTGTGGAATGTTGGAGGAAGTTTCCTTGTTTGTTCTCGGCTGCTCAGCCCGGAAATAACCACACAGAAACTGTATTAATTAAATCACTGCTTTGCCTACTAGCTCTAGATTCTTATTGGCTATCTCTTTCATCTTAATTTAGCACATTTCTATTAATCTGTGTATTGCCATGTGGCTGTGGCTTACCAACAAGTTTCCATCTGGCATCTGTCTCTGGCAGGGCTACATGGCGTTTCCTGACTCCACCTTTTTTTCTCCCAGCGTTCAGTTTAGTTTAGTTTCCCCTGCCCAGCTCTTCTCTACCGTGCTATAGGCCCAAAGCAGTTTCTTTATTAATCAATGGTAATCAGAGCATCCAAAGGAATCCCACATCAGTGGAACAGCTACCACCAAATATAGCACAGGTGACAATTTTGAGGTACGCGCAAGGACAGAATTTGTCTCCTCATTCTATCTCTTCACCACAAAGCGCTGTCCAGACTCAGTGTTCTCTTGGACAGACTTGACCCAAATCCTCAGGTCCTTCTCTCCAGTGTGCTTTATCCCTCTCTAAGGCCCATCTTTATCCTTTGTCTTTCTAATACAGATCTGCTCCATTTCCTGTTTTTACAACTCTTCCTCATTGACCAGTGAGCACCCCCTCTGGGGGCAGGCTGGTAAATCCAGCTCCACCCCTTTATCTTCAACTCCCACCTTTGCCCCTTCCCCTAAGCTCTAGTCTGTCTTTCTGTGCCATAAATTCACAAAGAAATTCTTCCTGAATTATTTCTAACCCTCATGGTCTCCAAGGGCTGTTCTGTTACCTTCCTGATTGCCCCCAAAGTCTGATAGCGTCCATGCCCAGGCCAAGTACAATGGATTGGCATGTGCATTTGCTTCTTAAGAAGTAAAAGCATTCTCATGTTTTATGCTTACCCTTTTGTGTTCCTCTCCTAGTACAGATTTTCTTTTCTTGTAACCCTTCTTATTCCTAACTGATGTTTTCTTGTCATTTGTTGGTTTTACAAGTAAGGCTTCTTCAAACATCTTGTATGACAGTTTAGAAACAATCTTAAATGCCATCTAGATATATTTCTACCTTACCAGTGGGTCAAAATGGTCTTCTTTCCACAACAGTAGTTACAGACAGACGGCAGGTCAGCTTCTTCCTAAAAATAAGTGAAGTGATTTAATTCATGCGTCCTGGTGAACTAGTCAAGAGAAAGTTAAAGAGTAGTTAATATTTCCTGGAATATCTATGATTTCAAGTTGTGGGGCAATAGAAGGAAATAAGACAAAATACAAGTAAACATTTTTAAAAATTGATTTGAATTAATTTCATTTGAAAGTCATTGTGATCTACATAGAGAAGAATTCTTTTAGAAGTTGGAAATTGAACTATAATAAATAATATATACTGTTGGCCCATTTGCACTAGAGCTTTAACCTCTTTCAAAGGATTACAGAAGTACAAAAGTAGCCGTTAATATGTGACCTGTATAGTGATGGAATACAAAAACTTAAATAAAGTCCTTGAAGTAGCCAGACAAAGGTAACACATTTGCAAAGGCAGGAAGCATTTAGCATACACTTCAGCCCCATCCGTGATTATAAAGCAAAACAGCCACTCTCATGATCTTCTCTATGTCCTCTAAAAATGTCAAGGTAAACTGAATCAAATGTAAAACTTGAGTACAGCGAGTAACCCAGAACATACATGAGCATCTCTGGCAATAGATCACTATAAAAATCCTACAAGGGATTTTTATAGATTTTATCCATAACTGTCAAGGATTCAGTGTTCCCACTTTATTTAACTTACTTACTCTCTTTTGTTTTGTTTTCTCAGTACCAAGGACTGAAGTCATAGTCACATTGCTTATGTCAAGAAAATAAATACCACTGAAATAGAGTCATATCTCCCACCTTCATTTTACTTAACTAGGTCTCTGATTTTTATGATTAGTCCCTCTCTCTTTCTATATATCTATATCTACACACACACACACACACATACACACACACAAACACACATATATAAAATCACAGGGATATGGATAGGGGTCTGTGGGTATGGGTGTGATGTTATGATGCCAGGAATAGGAAGCCAGGACCCTTCACATGTTGGGCAAAGTGCCTTAGCACTGAGATACTCCCAAACCAAACTCTTATTTTTCTGTAGACCAAATCCTTATTGTAGGTATTCTCAGCTGGCATTTCTCTAAAATGCTGGCATATTGTACATTTCCCCTGTTCTTAAACATATAACTTGTTTGAGCATTTCAAGGTCTTTATTGTGAGTTCCCACTACAGTACAGTACAAAGAAGGACTGTTGGCCTCTGTACCAAATACCCTGAGTCAGTAAACCTATTAAGTTCTGTCTGCTTTTCATAGATTGTTTCTCATAACAGCAAAAACAGAATGTCTGTGTTAGCAACTCTCCACTAATAAGAAACAATACTCCTCCATTGGCCTCTCAAACAAACTCTTAGGTGTTTTGCACGTAGTGTCTGAAATGAAAAATCCCAGAAAAATCACAATGATGCAATAGTAGCACTTTTTATGGTTTTTTTCAAGACAAGATTTCTCTGTGTAGCTTTGGCTGTACTGGAACTCACTTGGTAGATGGGGCTGACCTTAATCTCCCAAATATCCACCTGCCTCTATCTCCTGGGTGCTATTATTGAAGGTGTGTGCCACCACTGCAGGCCCATCACCTTTATCTTAAGGATAACCAACAGCTGTCTAATCGTACTGATGGTGCACTCAACAGAGGGAATCTGTATCTGGTTCTGTAATCCTAGTCAACTACTTATAGCTAGAGAGGTCATGGACCTAGAGAAGAAACTATTACTGCCAATTGACTAAGTCAGTATAGTTCCAAACTGTATTCTAAATACTTACCTGCATACCCACAGACAAATGTATCTCTCATACTCATCAACAGAAGGAGACAGCTACAGAGATCCATAAGTGACCATGTGGTGTTCAACACAAGTTGATACTCTTACAATACAACCTCTACACCTAAAGTTCAGGAAATAGCATGGAAGAGGGAGCGCAAAAATTATGAGATCTAGAAGAACCAGAGATCTGCTGTGAGATGGTCTCTTCCACATAAGGAGATGCCAAATTTTATCTACAGGTATCTGTGGGTATATGTTGGATAGCTTTTCCCTCCAAATTGAAACATTTCCTCTAAGAGAAACAAGGATGGTTGTAAAGGATGAAGGCTGAAACTTGCAAAATGCTCCCCTATGATTGGATCCCACAGTCTCATAGGGAATGGCACTATTAGGAGGCATGGCTTTGTTGGACTAGGTATGGCCTTGTTGGAGGAAGTGTGGCACTGTGGGAGTGAGCTTTAAGATTTTCTATGCTCAAGATACTGCCCAGTGTCTCAGTCAACTTCCAGTTGCCTGCAAGATGTAGGACTCTCAGCTATTTCTACAGCACCACATCTGCCTGCACACTGCCATGTTCCCTGTTATGATGATAATGGACTGAACCTCTGAAACTATAAGCGAGCCATCCCAATTAAATGTTTTCTTTATATTATTTGCCGTGGTTGTTGTAACTCTTCACAGCAATAAAAACTCTAAGACACAACTCTACCCTTCCCCCTCCCCCCAGCTTTGCAGAAGGAGTGAACTACTGCTGAAGAGGAAACTGACCAGCCTAGTGGCAGAGCAGAGATCCTGAGACCTGCTGAACTTCCTGCAACTTGTGCAGAAAGCTCCAGGGATGCAGTTTTTCTAGGCTGTGACCGGTGTCAGAGTGGATTTACAAGTGATGCAGCTGCGTTTGAGTCATCCCTGCTCCTGCAAATCACTCCTCACCCACACTACTATTAGTGGCCCCAATACATATTTTCTGCTTCACCAAGAAGGACCTTGGTACAAATGTCACATTGGTTTGTGTCGCATTCCC
Organism: Bramus lutescens; assembly: GCA_001685075.1. Taxonomy (NCBI): domain Eukaryota; kingdom Metazoa; phylum Chordata; class Mammalia; order Rodentia; family Cricetidae; genus Bramus; species Bramus lutescens. The sequence goes on from LOEQ01009663.1 coordinate 70,293, forward strand.
CATAAGAATAGACCTGTATGGGTTGCATCTTCCCCAGGAAAGTCAAATTGCAGTATGTATTTTATAGACATGTATGTATTTTAAATGAGTTATCATTTAAAATAAAAATAAATTGAGATGTAAAACAAAGGAAACAATCACTAGAGTGAGTGGACAGCCTGCCAAATGGGAGAAAATCCATGTTAGTTATATATCTTACTGAGAATTAACATCTAGAAAATATAGATATGTCTAGAAGTCAAAAAAACTAAATACAAAAAAATCAAAGCAGCCAATCAATAAGTGAACTAATGAAATGAACAGAGTTCCTAAAATATAGCATACAAATGGCCAAGAAACACATGAAAATTATCCTCCCTCATTAACCATCAAGGATGAAAATCAAAACTACATTGCAGTTCCATCTCAGGTCACCCAGAATGAGTCTCATTGATAAAACAAACAGTAGCAGATGATACTAAAAAGAAAGGAAAGAGATCCCTTACATACAACCCTGAGAGTATAACTTAGTCCAACCACAATGGAACTTCCACAGGAGAAAAACTAAAACATAGAATTTCTGTATACCCTGCTATGCCACTCTGGGGTAGACACACCCCCAAACTCTAAGTCAACAAAGCTGCACATAGAAGCCTGCTTCTCACATTAGCCAAGTTGGAGTGCCAGTCTAGTTGCCCTTCAACAAATGACTGGATAAAGAAACTGGCACATATGTACAATGGAGTGTTCTTCAGCCACAGTGAATAGAATTGTATCTTTAGCATGATAATGGCTGCAACTGGGGATCATCAGGTAAAGCAACATAAATCAGATGCAGAATGACATATATTGTATTGCTTCTTCCTCTTGCTTGTGGATCCTAGAACTTGTATGTAAATATGAATATGTATCTATGTCATGAAAGCAGACGTGAAACTGTGGGAAGGAAGGGAAACAGTAGAAGAAGGATGGAGGAGAGAGGGGAAATAATGCACAGTCAATACAGTTAAAGGATGCCATAGTTTGAGTAAAAATGGCCCCCATAGGCACAGAGGTAGTGCCACTATTAAGAGGTGTGGTCTTGAGGGGAAGTGTGCCAATGGGGGGGGGCAATCGGCTTTGAGGTTTCAGATGCTCAAGTTAGACCCAGGGTGCTCTCTCTCTCTCTCTCTCTCTCTCTCTCTCTCTTCCTGCTGCCTGCTAATCCATATGTAGAACTCTTGGCTCCTTCTCCAGCACCATGTCTGCCTGTATGCTGCCATGCTTCCTGCCATGACTAATGGACTAAACCTCTAAACTGTAAGCAAGCCCCGATTAAATGTTTTCCTTTATGAAAGTTGCTGTGGTCATGTGTCTTCACAGCACTAGGACACTAAGGTAAAATACACGATGCATTTCAATGAAGATGTCTTTATGAAACCTGTGGCCATTTATAATCAGCACATGCCAATAATAAATAAAAAATAAAATTAAAATAGGTATGGACAAATTTTAAAAGGACTAAATGAAACAGTCTCATAAACACGATTATTTCATTTTCTCTAAATAGCAGAATCTAGCAGAAGAGGATGAGGCGCATAAAGAGGAGATTGTCAAGGATGTAGAAAGACAAAGAGGAAAAAGAGAGAGCAGTGGAGGAGTGGAAGGTGACCACGGAACATTCCGTGGAATGGAAATGTCACCTGTACAATACACACAACTCCAAGTGAAAGCTCTCCTACTCTGCCATTTCACCAGAGGCATTCTAGAAAACTGGAAACAAAGGGAAAGGAGACTGTCAGCCATTGCCAGGGGTTGAGAGGAGGAGGATTTTATGACTAATGGCAACATGGGAGGATGTCCAAGGATAAGGGAAATTTTCTTTATTTCGTGGTAGCCACACAACTCTACATTTGTCTAAACTTCAACAATCGAATGCTGAAAAGAATGGATTCACTACATGCACTTAAATGTTGTCTGTGAGCTCTAATATGATAAACTGAAAGTTAATAAAGGCAGCTAGTACTAAAGACTTAACCCAAAGGTGTGTGCTGGCTAGTGATCATATTCTGGAGGAAAATCCCACAAGTGCTTGACCCTCCTTGTAGACAAAGGCAACACGTGATAGATATAGCAGAAGACTTTAAAGTGTTTATTTGTTATTATTGTGTCTATATAACATGGGGGCATGAGAACCACAGTGGCATGAGAACCACAGTGGGGGTGTCAGAGGACACCTCTGTGGACTCACCTCTCTCTGTCTACATTTATGTGGGCTCCAGGAATTGAACTCAGGTCACCAAGCTTATGCACTGGCAAGTACTTTACCTACTGAGCCAGCGCGCTGGCCCAGAAAATCTTTAAGAGGCAATAATAAGCTGAAAATTGTGTCAATATATTGTTGGCTCCAATTATTTACTGATTTCTGGAGGTTAGAATTAAGACTCGTTCCACCAAACAGTTGCAACCTGTCCCTAAATGCCTTATTACATTCCAAAGCCTGATATGTCTTTGCTAAGGGGTGGGCAAATGCCCTGTGACCCTCACCATGCAAACGAAATGATTGTGCTTTCAAAAACTGATGTAATGTGGGATTCCCCTCTGTATGCTGTTAATACTATTGGTTAATAAAGAAACTGTCTTGGCCTAATAGGGTAGAACAGACCTAGGTGGGGAAAATTAAACTGAATGCTGGGAGAAGGAAGGCAGAATCAAGGGAGAAGCCATGGAGCAGCAGCCAGAGATGGACACTGAAACTTGCCTGTAAACCACAACCACGTGGTGAAACAGGTTAATGAAAATGAGTTAAATTAAGATGTAAAAGATGTTACAGCTAATAAGCCAAGCAGTGATTTAACTAATACACAACACTGATGTGAAAACCAGAAAGGAAATTACCTGTACCATGTCTTTCCCCAGTCTTAACACTTACTACTTTGAAGCCTAGTAGTCTTTCCTGTCTGTCTGTCTGTATTCTCATGCTATCTACAGAATAAATAATTATGCATTGAGTGGCTAACCTCCAGGCTGACTAACCCCATAAGCCGAGGCAGCTCCTGCTGGCATGAACCTGGCACAAAGTAGGTCCAGGCAAGCATTTAGAGTTTGATGAAAAAAATTTAAATTAATTTAAAATTAAACTACTTCCATGGGCATTTTCCAGGTCTCTACCTGGAAGGACCATTCCCTAAACTTCCACCTCCTCTGAGAGTATTTAGCTCTTTCCTTCAAGTTGCTGGCATTTGTGTCTTGCTCCTGTGTCTGCACTGTGGGACCTTTTAGGTGTCATAAGAATATGACACATTCCCTATTCATAATTCATTAAGTAGTGGTATCAGTAAAATAGAAGGAAAATCCCATTCATTCCAAAAGTAATTCCTTTAAATACTTTCAAAGTTCCATAGCAATACATATTGACTTTTGAATAAGCAACTTAAAGCCATCTGAAGTAAATTCCACTTGCCTATCCTGAGTTATCTGGAAGGAAACGAATGGACCATAATATGTCTTGCCATGCCACCTACAGGGCGAGTGTTCCTGCCGGCTCAGCTACTTTTCGTGAAACCCCAATGAACAAAGACAGCTGCCAAGCATTTTCTAGGCCATTTGCTCTGTTTATAAACAGAAAGTATACACTATTTAACAAGATGTAATCATTTGCAAACTAGATTTATGCAGAATGAAAGAAGTGAAAGAGAGAGGAGGGAAATTAATGCAAGTCTTAAGTGCTTAATGACCCCATTAATTGAGAGACAAGTAATTGCAGAGATTAAACAGGAGGTGTAATGGCCTTGGAATCATTAGCTTATTCTGGGAGCAATGCTAATGTTTACCAGGTGATTTTGTTCTGAACCGAGAACTGAGATTCAGACTAATGCAATAGTTCTTTAGTTTGGTTGAAACTACATAGATCCCTAAAATCTGTGCATATTCCCTAGACCCTTTCAGGTGCAACCCGCGTATGATTTTTTTTAAATGGACAACTGATTCTTTCAATATTTGCATTTCAGATCTATGGGGCAGGGGGCAGGAGGTTGGAGATGACGCTTGAAGGCCAGAGGACAACCTTGGGTGTCATCCTCAAGGACACCATCTACGTCCTTTGTGACAGGTTCTCTCACTAGCCTGTAACTCACTGATTGTGCTAGGCTAAGCTGTCTTGAGTTAGCCCCAGTGATTCACCTACCCCTGTCTTCCCAGCACTGGGATTACAAGCACACACCAGCATATCCAGCATGTTTCTATGGGTTCTGGTACTTGAGCTCAGTCCTCTTGCTTGCAAGGTAAGCATTTTACCAACTGAGCCATCTCCCAGCCCTATCTTCATATATATATNGTTGCTGGGAATTGAACTCAGGACCTTTAGAAGAGCAGGCAATGCTCTTAACCTCTGAGCCATCTCTCCAGCCCTTCTCCCAGCCCTTTCTCCATCTTTTGATTAACCTAATCCGGTTTAGATATTGTTGCTTGTTTTGAGTACTTCTGATTGTTGGGGATCACCAACTGTTGTGGAAAGTGTCCCAAGTGTCATATGGTGTTTAGCGCCATCCCTTGCCTTCACTCGGTAGCACTAATTTCTTTTGAGTTATATGAAGTAAGATGTCCCCAGACATTGCCTTTTTTCTATTAGGGATTAAAATCCCCAGCAGTTGTTGAACAATATTGTCTGAGGGTACTAAGTGGAAAAGAGGAATGGCTTTATCTGTCCTGCCCTGTACTGTGCTGTGCTGTCCTGCTCTGTCCTGCACTGTGCTACCCTGTGCTGTGCTGTGCTGTCCTGCTCTGTCCTGCACTGTGCTACCCTGTGCTGT
>LOEQ01009663.1:75147-93961 GCA_001685075.1 Bramus lutescens
CTGTGCTGTGCTGTGCTGTCCTGCTCTGTCCTGCACTGTGCTACCCTGTGCTGTGCTGTGCTACCCTGTGATGTGCTGTGCTACCCTGTGCTATGCTGTGCTGTGCTGTGCTACCCTGTGCTACCCTGTGCTACCCTGTGCTGTGCTGTGCTGTGCTACCCTGTGCTGTGCTGTGCTGTGCTACCCTGTCCTATGCTGTGCTGTGTGTGCTACCCTGTGCTACGCTGTGCTACCCTGTGCTACCCTGTGCTACCCTGTGCTACCCTGTGCTGTGCTACCCTGTGCTATGCTGTGCTGTGCTTCCCTGTGCTGTGCTGTGCTACCCTGTGCTGTGCTGTGCTGTGCTACCCTGTGCTGTGCTACCCTGTGCTGTGCTGTACTGTGCTACCCTGTGCTGTGCTGTGCTGTGCTGTGCTGTGCTGTGCTGTGATGTGCCGTGCTACCCTGTGCTGTGCTGTGCTGTGCTACCCTGTGCTCCCTGTGCTATGCTGTGCTGTGCTACCCTGTGCTGTGCTGTGCTGTGCTGTGCTACCCTGTGCTATGCTGTGCTGTGCTACCCTGTGCTGTGCTCTTACCACAAACACCATGTGGCTACTGAGCACTTGTAATGTGACCAGCACCACCAGGAACTAAATTATGTTTTATTTTATTTTTAATGAATTGAATTTTAAAGTCATGAGTGACTAGTCGACATTATATTAGACCTAATAAATTTACCCAGATCTTCCTGTAAGTACTATAGCCCATACACTCTCCCCCTAAGTGCGTCTGATATCCATTATTTCAAACTAACAAACACGAATCTGAAAAATCTTCCTACCTTCCCCTGCCTCAGAGAATAACCTTGGGATGTTGGGACCAAAGAGAGATGTACTGGCACTTTTGTTTTTTAAGGGTTGCCTTGGAAACAGTTTTGTTAGCCATCTTTAACATGCAGGTCATCAGAGTTGAAACACTGGGGAGTCTTGTGTCGGTCCCAGTAATAATCTCCTTTGAATGTCAGTCCTTAACAATTATTTGAGAAACGTTTTCACTCTGGTCTTGTTCACTTATTTTTTAATCAATTCTTAGCAGATTAAACACATAGATAACATGTAATTCAGAATGTCACTTCTTTTATCCCAAGAGAAACAAAAGCATAACCACACAAACACTCATATTCAAATGCCAGCAGCAATATTATTAATAGCTCAAAGGTGGAAATAACCCAGATGGTCCTCTACTGGTGAACAGATAAACAAATATGTTAAAGATACATAGTATACAATAGAAAATTACTTAGTAATTAGAAGGATAAAACTAGTGATATGCATCACAGCCCAGAAGAACACTAAAGTGATGCTAAGAAAAAGACACTTGTCCCAAAGACCATCTGATTCCATTTATCTGAAGTGCCCAAAATAGAAAATTCCATAGAGCAGAAACTACATTAATGGTTGCCGAAGGCTGAGGTAAACAGAAAGGGGGAAGTTGGTGAATATAGCTACCAGATATAGGATGTCTTCTGGAGGTAATGGGGAGATTCCAGAGCTAAATGGTGGTGGTGGCTGTATAAATTCTGTGCCTGTGCTTTAAAAACTGTGTCCCTTATTTGAATAAATTACATACTAAATGAATTATATCCAAACAAAGGTATGTGTTGGTAAACTCCATCACCTTAGTGGACTCAATAAGAAAATGTTTAAGCATGCTAATTGGTGCATAATATATATTTTTCAACTAGAAGTATTATTGGATTGTGTGTGTAAGCTAGTGTCAATGCCAAGTGTGATCTTCAACTGTTCTCCACTTTATCTAAAACAAGCAAACAAACAAACAAAAAACAAGGTCTGTCATTGAGCTCACTAACTGGCTAGGGTAGCTACGCAACAAGTAGCCCCCAACCCCACCTCACCCCCCAGTGCTGGGATTAGAGGCACATACCATCATGCCTGGCTTGTACAAGAATGCTGGGGATCTGAACTCATCTCTGCACACTTGTGCAGCAAGCATTTTAACGAGTGACCATCCCCCAGCCCTGGACGTGGATTTTGAAAACATTCCAAAATAATCTATGTGCTATCTATCCATCACCTCTTTCTTCACAGAAAAACTGACATGGCCCTGACCTGTGTCCAAATATGGGCTGAGAACTCTTGAGATCAGTCCCAACTCAACAAAATCATCCAACTCCAACAGATTACAGGATGATGTACACATACGAAAGACAACTTTGAACTGATGCCAGCCAGCACTAACAGGACCCATTCTTGCTATCTGATTCTTCTCAGCCTCCAAATCCTCCTCCAGAATAATGATCATGTGATCACTACCTGAAGGAAAATATTAACAAGAAAAGATATTTCCAACATCCTGCCCCATTCTGTCACAAGGCAAGCCGGTCAGATGCCTGTTACCCTAGGTGTAGGAGCCACCCTGACTCAAAGAGCACAACAAGCCAGGAAGGGATAGAAGCTGCATGGGATTTTAGGATGGTGAGCTTCCCCTGCAGTCTCAGAATGCATTCTCTACTTCTCAGGGCACTCACATATCATGTCAGCTATACAAGAAATGAATACATTTCTTCGATTTTTGGTATAAAGTCAGGGCTCATATCAACATACAACAGTCAGGCTCAGAGCGCTTGCTCATGGATGTTCAGGACACCAACAACGTTCAGAAAGGAGAAGGCAGGGGCAAATATTGAGCGAAGTAAAATCTTACATCTTGTAAACCAAAGAAAGCATCAAAAGCTATTATGGGCCAGGTGTAATGACACACGCCTTTAATTCCAGCATGGAGGAGGTGAAGACAGCAGATTTCTGAGTTTGAGAACACCCTGGTTCACATAGTGAGTTTTAGGTCAGTGAAACCTTGACTTAAAAACAATGTTATTCTGCTTTCATGGGATAAAAGGTTGTCTAATGAAGTTAAGAGTTCAAGTGGTTAGAAAGAAATGATGTTGAATTGCCTGAAATAAGCACAAGTTCTGTTTGGAAGGCAAGAAAGAACTGACATGTGAAAGAAAAACACGACAGAAAAATGTCAATTCAACAAAATACACGGTGTTCCATGGCTTTAAGACAGCGACACCCCATCATTGACAATAACTTCTGGAGGATTTTCTAAACCACTAGAGGAGAGGGTTGGGAAGGTTCCCAGTGATGGGCCAGAAGCAGGTGGAAATGAGAGTTTCCCTGATTGAACTGCTGCAGATTATAATAGACATGCACTGACTGGTCATACTCATCTTCCATGAGGATGTGGAATTAAAAATGACAAAACTGAAGCGACAGGCTGTATCTAAAGAGCTGTGTTTCCAGCCCTTCTTCCATTCTCCTAGGATGCAAATGGAGGCTGGGAGTATGGGCAGAGAGCTGAGGCACTTGGAACATCTCTGGAACAGGTTTATTTGGAAAGCCATTCTCATCTTCAGACCAGCTGTGTTGAGAGGGCTCTGGAGCTCTGGCTTTCCTCTGTGTCTGATGCTGACCCTGACTCTCCCTGGCTGCTTGGACTGGAAGTTCTGAGAGCACTATGTCTGTGCCATCCATAGTCCGTGTTTTCTCACTAGACCGTGAACTTCCCAAGAACTTAAATTTGCTGCCATTCATGTGACTTTTGTCTATTAAGGATGTCTTATCAAATTTTATAGGAATGGGGAGGAATAATTTTCCCAACTTGGGTGGATGGTGTTTCATTTTCAAGTGCTCCCTAGGGCAATTGGCTCTTTCCCAGGCAATGCAAGTCAAAGGTTAACTCTATACCTGGGCTCTGCCTCAAGAACTTATGATAAAACAGACTGCCCTGTATTGCTGAATTCCTCTTCTTTGGAGACTAATCTCTAAACAAGAAGCCTCACACAGAATACTCTGGCATAATTATATTGTATATTCTATTACATTGGTGGATATGGTACTATTATATTAGCTTCAGGTGAGATGCTTTTTAGGTGGTATTGTATATGAACTTCATAAGTGCTAACTGGCACAATGGTGAGAGTAAACTATTACTCCAGTTATGTTTGTGATAGATGTTAAGGAAACAAATGTCTCAGGGAGACTGAGGCCGGAAAGAGTTCACAAACCTTCCCTGTTCCTTATCTTCATGAGAGGGGTTGGCCTGGACAGACAGGGCAATGTAGTCATTGAAGATTATGATTAATATATCAAGCATGTAACTAGATCGTGATATGAAATCCAGAGACTCCCCAGAATTTGTCTGATTTGGGCTTTGTTTTAATTCATTCTTTCTCTGAAAGGGGCTTGCCAACTGTAACATAATAGGTGCTCCAAACAAGTGGTACATTTTCATCAATTCCTTATGTCAGAATATTTCCATTTACCCTCAGTAAACATTATAATGAGCACTATTCCTTTGTTCTGGTCTTGCTGTGTTGGTGTTGACATTACCTCAGTTTGAAAAGAGACTGATAGATAAAGTGTGGGGGGCATCCCCACGGCAACACCAGCTGTTATCACCAAAACTGTAAGAAGACCTTTGTCAGCTCTTGCTCCTGTTACCCAAGGTTCTGAAGTGAGAGAGATTTTGGCAAAAACAAACAAACAAAAAACCAAACAAACAAACAAAAAACGCTCTGCTTTAGTTTCAGAGAGCACATACACATACACAGGTGGACTTTGAACAAAAGAAATCTGTATTTGCTGAAACCTTTGGCCAGAGTTATAAATCTGAGTGCTTCGTGGCAGGGATGTCTCTGACTCTGAACATAGGACAAAGAGCGTTTTGCTTTGTCACTCAGAGCAAGAAATGAGAGCAGCAGGAACTGGTTTCCAAGCTACTTGCCTCTATCCCAGCGGTGTCCCCGTCTTCTTTTTCAGCCCCTCAAGTAGGGATTATTGAAGTGTTCAGACCCCAAACTAGAACCAAAAATCATTCCAAAGCCCATCATTTAAAATGATGATGAGTTTAAATATTTCATGGAATCACATGACCTCAAATTAGCCAAGAGTTTTAATGTCAGGGTGTCATTTCATTCAAAAATGAGTGGTGAAGATACAATGTCCCAAAGTCCAACAACTCTTAGCAAACTTGGTGAGTTACCTTCAAACCGTCTGTTTCTAACTCACAACTATATTTTATTTTTGTTTTTTTCCAAAGGATTATAAGTTTTTTGTTTCATAATCCTACTGCAACCTATTTTATCCGCCAGGCTTTTTGTGATTATGGTCAATGACTGGTCACAGAATGGAAAAGAAAAATGCAGGTTCTAATCTTTTTTTAACCCTACATTTTGCAGCTGATTGGATAGGACATTCAAGTATACTTAGGGACTTTGTTCGCAACAAGGTGTGAAAAATTGTGAAGTCAGGTCAGATCCTGGGAGCCTCACTTTCAAATAAGTGGGTTCCAGAGATATGTTATATTACCCCAGAGTTCTTATCACAGATGCTAAAACCCAGGTGATGAAAAGTGAGAGAAAGTAGTTGAGTGGGGGAAAATCTGAAGATGACAGTTTGTGGGATGCTGTTGACCCTGCACTGACTAGTGTAGCCAACAGCTTCCAGAGCTGCTCTGCAGAAGAGGCTGTCTTGGTAGGGTGGTCTCTATGAACAAGGGAAATGTACATAGCTTAGGTATAGATATGAGTTTAGATAAGAAGTACCAGGACGATGCTGGCCTCAGTTCTGTTGGCCTTGACTCTCTGTTGATTTGAATGACATTTAAGGTGACAATTCTGCCTCCTCCTTTGTCATATCAAGGAAACTAGGCATGGCTATTAAACCCTGAAAGAGTCAGAACTGGTTCTTCACAGCATAAATCAGGTCACCCAGACTTGAACATTCCCTACAGGTCACTCTAAACAGACAACTGATACATGAATCTAGACAAGTATGTAAATACAGAAACAAGCCAGTAGATCTCTTTCTTCTAGCTGGATACCTTAAGCCTGGCACCCACTTTTTACTTCTTTACTTGAAAATGTATAAATGTCAGATACTGGTATTGTCTTCTTTAATATCAGACAAAAATCACAACTCCTTCACACCTTCATAAAAAAAAAACTCAACAAGCTACAAAAAGTTGCCCATCCAAACCAGCTGTGTTGACACACAACTAAAACCCCAGCACTCAGGAGTCAGAGGCGGGCAGATCTCTATGAGTTTGAGGTTAGCTACCCTTGTCTACATAGCTCCATACTACAAAAATGAGACCCTGGTTTTTTAAATTACCTATCCCCCAAAACCTTTGGTCAACCAGATCATTTTGGAGATCTTTTCTGAGATGTTAGTACTCTGAAAGTAAGAAATTTAACTGAGTGTAAGGGCCCATTTTCTCTACAGATCAAAAAAAATGAAGAGAGTAAGAAAACAAGACTTATCCATTGTCACAAAGAATAAATTTCTTCACTGATACTAGTCTATTGGAAAGATTCTGTGTCAAATCAGAGAAATTGAAGATTCTGTATGAAATCATCCAGTTTGCCCCTTGCTTTTAAGTGACCAACAAAGATTTCCCGAATGGATTCCTATGCCTTCAGACTATGCTAGAGTAGGATTCAACATACAACATCTTTCAGATCCTGAAATGTTTCAAAACATCCTTCCCAATATCTTTTTAATACCAGTCAGCCACTCAGGTTTTGTTGTTGTTGTTGTTGTTGTTGTTGGTGGTGGTGGTGGTGGTGGTGGTGGTGGTTTGTTGGTTTTTGTTTTTGGTTTTGGTTTTGGTTTTTTAAGACAGGGTTTCTCTGTAGTGTTTTGGAGCCTGTCCTGGATCCAGCTCTTGTAGACCAAGCAGGTCTCAAGCTCACAGAGCTATGCCTACCTCTGCTTCCCAAGTGCTGGGATTAAAGGCGTGTGCCACCACCACCGGGCTACTCAGTTACTATCTAGCGTAAATCCTTCCTGGTATTTGTGTAGCCATTTTGGGTAGCTTTAGAAATGAGTGTGGTTCCCCTTCTGAAATATTTTCTCATTATTTGAGCTTCTGTCTTTGGCAGCTCAGAATCAAAAACACATACAAAAAAGACTCTCAGAGAACAGAAATTCTTTAATTTTCCCAATAATAAAAACAACTTTAAGCTGGACAGTGTTGGCACATGCTTTTAATCCCAGCACTCAGGAGCCAGAGGCAGGCAGATTCTGAGTTAGAGGCCAGCCTGGTCTACAGAGAGAGTTCCAGGAAAGCAGGGCTACACAGAGAAATCCTGTCTCAGCAGTGTTAATTGTTTATACACATTCACTTTGCTACTTTGATGTACACTAGTTTTGAACTTTCATTTTTTTGTGATATAGATAAATTTAATGATAGTGAAGCATCGGCCTAGTACAGAGAAATTTGGATGTTTGTCTATGATTATGGCAATGCATAATAGTGCAACAGTTGTAGAAAATAATGTAGCAGTTCCTTAAAAGGCCTTAAATACAAGAGTCATCTTATCATCCACCAATTCTCCCTCTAGGTATATATCCAAAAGAATTTAAAGCAAAGACTCAGAAAGATACTTGTACACTGCAGAGAAGTTTACACCAAAATTAAAACCTTCAGTCTTCAAGTGTAGCTGCTTAAGACACGAGATATCTCATTCATAGTGAGGTTACCCTTCAGGATGTTCTAAGGGAAGCATTTCATCCAACAGGGGAGTTCCTTAAAACTCGGGAAGTAAATAACTTTAAAGGCTTCAGGAAGTTCCTGAAATGAACAGGATTCACTAGAACCCTCCCTCCCCAAGCATATATGAGCAGCAAGGACTGCTGAGGGTCACTCTCATGCAAGCTGAGCTGTCTGCAAGCAGACACTAATGGGGCAGCCTCGGGAAGACTCTGACCAACCAAGCTGTTTGGAAAGGGCATCCTTCAACCTGTTGAGCTGCCTAGAGGCTGTGAAGTGAACTCAAGATTTCCAACTTTTGTGAATTGTTACTCACGCTGAGTGGGCTATTGGTGATACCGCCGTCTCTGAATCACTTCTGCATCTATAAGGAGTCCCTTACTCATGTTCCTATGAATAACTCCAATAAAACTCATTAGTTCACCACGTTGAACTTTGGTAGTATCCTTATTTTGGAATCTTAGTTCCCTATCTAGGTGACTAAACAGTTGTTCACATCTCCCCAACAAGATTGTCACATGACACACGCCAACACCCACTGCAGCATGGTTCACGAAAGCTAATGGGTAGAAACAACACACGGGTTCATTGACAGAAGAACTAGTTAGCAAGAGAGAGAAAAAGAGGAGATACAATTTTAGTCAAAAAATAAAAGTAATATACACTACAACATGGATAAGACAGGCTAAGTGAAATAAATCAGGCATGAAAGATTAAAGATCATGTAACTCTGTGGATACTAGGAACTGGGAGTCCTCAGACTCAGGCACAGAACCATCTGGTGGTTGTAAGGGATTAGTTGCACTTATTGAATGCATACTTTTGTACCTGGGGTGATGAGACAGTTCTAGGGATGGATGGTGGTGATGGTTATATAACAGAGTCAATGTACTTAACACCACCAGACTCTATACTTAAGGTGGGTTAACATGACAAATTTTATGCTATGATTATTTTATCACAAACAATTTATCTTATTATGCTGGGTTCAAAAGGTCATTCTCATGACGTATGCAATGTACTTTGAGCGTACTCCCTCCCACAGTTCATTGCCCTCCTTCTCTAGCCCTCCTCCTATTAATCCCCTTTGTCCTCCCAAATGGTTTCACGTCTAGTTCTCGTCTTCTACATAGTTATGATTTTATAAAACTTAATAAAGTCTAGGACCCACAAATGAGAAACGTGGCATTTGTTTCTCTGAGACTGAGCATTTACTGGCCGCATCTCCAGCTGCCTCCGTTCTTCTGCAAACGACACTGCTTTCTTCTTCTTTATATTTGAAAAATATTTTACTGTGTATATAAACCACACTGTCTTTCTCCAACCCTCTCTGATAGACCTAAGTTGGTTCTGTAACTTAGCTACTGCTGAGTGCCACAGCAAACATTGCAGATCAAGTGTCAGTGGTACACTGCCTTGGAGTCGTCTTGTCAATACTAGGGAATGCTAAAAACAGAGACAGAGTCAACTAAGTGGAGAACATGGAGGGTACAGATTCAAAAGGGACATTATGAACATTTCCATTTGCTTAGAGAGACTGGACAAATGCCTAAAACAATCAAGACTAGCTGGCAATAGCATTGAGATTCTGCTCTCAGAAGTGAGAAAAGGGTAAATTAAAGTAAGCCTTTTACATGGAAACTATCTAATAACAATACCCTGAAGCCATCTTTATACAATGGATTCCATTTAAAAGGAATAGAGAATCCTCTGAAGTCTTCTTAAGGCAAATCTCCATTACAAACTTTCAATTCACTTCTTAGAAAAACACATTTATTCAAAATCGTGGAAATTGCCGACAGCTAAACTACCATTCTGCACCTAGCGAAAAATGTAGATACGTTTATTGTGCCCATGTTAGGTGGTTCACAACTGCCTGTAATTCTACCTCCAGGAGAATCTTCTGCAGACACCTGCACTCACTTAATGTATATTCACATGCACACACACATACACATGACTAAAAACAAATTTAAAAAGTAAACTACTAAGAAGCAATATCTGTGCCAAGGTCAGAAGCTACCACCATTTTCACCATTATCTTGAAAAAGAACTTAATAAGATTAAGACATGACAATGAGACAGATTTACCATGGACCTTGTAACAGTCTTGGGGTCGGTGATCAAGAATGGTTGTAGATTGCTGGCAAGAGAATAAGTCCCAGCGGCTTCCTTGGAGTGGAAGGTGATGCAGTGGTAACTGCCAATCACTTACTAGCCATGTGATGCTGAGTTTATTTCCCCATTAGGAACCTAGAGACAATCACTACCTCCCAGCACGTCTTGATAACTAAATGAGGAAGGACACCTGACACATAGCTGGTACTTAGCAAATATTACATTCTGTTTCAGCTCAGGATGCCATTTCAGAATACCATAAGCTAGATCACTTTAAAAAAATAGAAAACTAGTTTCTCAGTTATAGAATATAGAAGTTCAAAAGCAAGGTGTCAGCAAGTATGTGTCTGCTCTGCAGTCTCCTCTTGGCTTGTAGGAGTATCTGTCGTACTCTATGCTCAGGTTACCTCTTTGTGTGTTTGTGTGTATGTGTGTGAAGAGAGAATGACAATCACCTTCAGAACCTTGACTGATCCTGAAATACCTCCAAAAAGTCCACCTACAAGCACCACCTCAATAAGAGTCAGAGTTTCAATAGACATGGATATACACTCAGTCTGTAATCCCTCTATATTCAAAAATCTCAAACCTTAACCTGCCCAGAGTTAGTTTCTACCAAACAGATGTTAAGGAATCTATCCCAGGAGTTTATGTATTATCTGGAATTTCAGTTTTCAGTCGAAGAACCCAATCCAGGGTTTCCTCCTTAGGCTCTGAGGCAGGAGTCAGACCCATCTATCAAGCGCAGAGTCAGGCTTACCGTCCCCCACTAAGGGTCTGGGTCAAGGATACAAGGATACATTTCAGAAGTGGCAAGTAGTTTAGGAAGGGCTAGAACTGCCAAGACACAAAGTCGAGTGGGCTTTGGATGTAGAACAGTACACGCAAAGCTTAATTAAATTTTTCCTAAGGCTTTCTTGGCCAGCTCACCAGAAGGTAGAAACACACCCAGGACCTTTCATGCATCTGCCTTCATTCAGGTTTGATTGCAGTTGCTTCAGCAATAGCGGAAATTTGCTGTGAGGAGACTTCAGAGAATTCTCTATTCTTTTTAAATAGAATCCTTTGTATAAAGATGACTTCAGAGAGTTTTTATTATAGAGTTTTCATGTTAAAGGCTTACTTTAATTCCCAGGGTCCAAATAGTTTCCCAAATAATTATTTCAAACTTTACCCCTCTTTCAAATCCCATTCCCTCAGCCATTCACTCCCTGCATTTCTGATTTCACAGATAAATCAGAATCATCAAGGATTCCCTCAAGCAGATGTTGGATTTCTAGCAATGGCTTTTAAATGTATTCTACCTCTTGTACTCTTTCATTTCTATACCCTGTCTCCTGGTGAAGGAAACTGGTTTCTCACAACTGATGCATCAACTTTGTTCTGTCTCCCTTAACACTTTCATCAGCTGCCTCGTCTTCTCAAAGATGAAGACCATTCTGGACTCTGTCTGCCTCCTAGAAACACCACCATATCAGACCCATCACAAAAACACACCTTCTTGCTTCTATGACTTCTTCTAGATACTTCCAATCTTATTAACACTGTCAAGGGAATGCTTTCTTTTATAATAATGGGTCTAACTGACCAATCTTGTGCACACCTTGAATCCAATGTCTCTGAGTAATAGAGAAGCTTTATCTGATCATTTTAAATGAGGCATCATAAAATCATAAGAAATGTTTTAATCAATAAGTGAAACTAATAAAAAAGGCCTACAAGATTTCTGGATACAATATCAGTACATAAAGATGAATTTTATTCCTATAAAGTGCAAAGAACAGTCAAAACTGAAACTAATAAGGCAATTTCACTCACCACAGTATTGAAACAATATAATATTTAGAAATACATTTAACAAAAGAAGTGAAACACCTGGGGAGACGTAAATGAGGGAAAAGTTCAAGGGCTCACACTATTGGAACAAGCATATTTTCTGCCTCAGCGACAGATTTGACCAAAACAGCTTCAAAATCTCATCTGATTTCCTTGCCGATATTGACTTGCTATCTTAAAGTTCATGAGGAAATGCTAAGGAATTGCAAAGAACAGCATATCGGGAGGAAAAGCTACTTTAAAATGACTACATTGCTTTATAATCAAGGTACTATACGCCTGACATAGAGTAGGCAAAGATCAATGGAGTAGAATTGAGAACTCGGGTAGAGTCCCTCATATTTACGGATTGGTGTTTTCCCAAGAGTGCCAGTAAAGGGAAATAAATTAGCAAATGGCACCGGGACGACTGCAAATCCAAACAGAATAGAGATGGAGGAGGAGTGGATGGGAGTAGATAGATGGAGGGGGAGGGCGATGGTGGGGGACAAGATGGCACAGGATGGAACTGGAACAGGAGAAGAGGAGGGAGGGAAAACTGGGCTCAGCATGCAAAACAAATGAAAAGAAATTCAATTAACAAAAATGTTGAAATGATAGGGTCCAGCTCAATACACAAAATTATTGAAAATCATTATTTATAATCTTACAATGATACAAAGTTGAATGACATTCAAATCAATGATTATCTAAGGACGTTTCCAAGAGCTGAAGTTGTAAGGGAAACAGCCGACTGCAAACCTGAACAAACTTGAATCCAAAGAATCAGAGACTGAGTCACCTGACATACAAACTACTGGATTTGTAAGTAAATATGAATGTTGAAAGAGAATGTTTGGCATATTGCTGCAGTTGAATGTGGTCTAGCTTGAGAGTGGGGATATCCTGGGGCCTTGGAGAGATGGGAATCCTTGCCTATACGTAAGCTTCACCTGCAGAAACCTTATACATTTTTATACTAAGACCCAAGAAAAATCTCACCACTGTAAGTGGTAGGGAAAAAGCTCCTATTTCAAAAAGTCTTGAGCATGCTCTATATCTAAGATCTACTTCCCTGGGTTGGTCTTGGCTCCATCCCCATTGTTCTTCAAGTCTTCCCAATTTACTACAAAATATCTTTAGACTAATAAATGATTACAGCAACATAAAAGTCAATTTTCTTTATGCATATAATGAACAATTTAAAAAAAAAGTCTCTGTTTGTTTTTTCCTTTCTGTGATAAACACCAAGACCCAAAGCACCTCAGGGGGAAAGAGGCTATTGTCTTATACTTCCACATCACAGTCCAACATTGTGGGAAGTCAAGGAAGGAGCTCAAGCAGGAACCTGGAGGCAGGTTCTCTTCTTGTGCAGCCACCTTTCTTATCCAGCCTCAGACCACTTCTCCAGAGATGGCACTGCCCAAAATTAGGTGGGCCCTCAAACATTAATCACACTCAAGAAAATACTCTCCAGACAGACCCTCAGATCAGTCTAATAGAGAGGACACTTTAGTTGAGATTACCTCTTCTCAGATGCATCTAGTTTTGTATCAAGATGATAAAAATCTAGAGCATCATCCCTTGTCAACTTTGACACACAAACACATATCTTCAAGTCATATGCTTTTCATTTCTTGTCCACTGGGAGCTCATAATAATATCACAATAAAAAAACACAGTCCTACTTATAAAGGTCTCCAAGTCTTAAACAGTCTAACAATTTATAAGTTTAAGTTCTCTTTGAAATTTAGCTTAGCTCTTACACCCTAAATCAATCAATTTCTATTAATCTGTGTATCACCAAAAGGATGTGGCTTACTGGTAATATTCTTGCATCTTTCTCCTTAAGCTGCTACATGGTGTCTTCAGGACTCCTGTTTCTATCCTCCTCTATCTCTGCTTGGATTTTCAGGCTTACTATATTCTGCCATGCCATTGGCCAAAGTAGCTTATTTATTAACCAGTGATAATAAAACATATTCACAACATACAAAGGGGAATCCCACATCATCTTCCCTTCTCTGTCTAAATAAAAAGGAAGATTTTAACTTTAACATAGTAAAATTACATATACAAAACAGTTATCAACAAGAATTATTGGTACAATATTTAGTTCATTTATGCTTGGCAAATTAAGAAAAACTATTATCTATCCTGTCTTTGTGAGTCTAAAATTTTATATCTAATTTATCTTTTATCATAACTAGGGAAAACTATAATTATAACTATCCAGTTTTCAACTCCATCAAAGACCCCATAAGGAGATAATATTACCTAAGTAAACAGGAAGTGAGTATATTGTAAGCAATGTCCACAGAGATTTCTCGCTGCCTGGACAGTCACCCAAAAGTTCTTCTTTAACATTGGAGCATCCATCTTCAGCCTACAGGCCAGTAGTATCTGGCAGATTTGTTTCATGAATCAGGAAATTTGAAAGACTGTTTCACCTGCATTGGCAGTTTGTCAGTAATTTTCTTCTGTATCCTGCAGAAAGTCTGGCAGACTCTTTCATGAAGCAGGAACCCTGAAGGACTGTCTTACCTTCTTTTGGGAAGTTCAGCAGTTATTTTTCTGTGGCTCCTGCATATCAAGTTTATACAGCATACCATCAAGCAGTCCAGGCAAGAGAAGTTTCTTGCCCAAATGATTAGCCTTGTCACATTGAAGGCAAATTCCGTAATGAGTTTCTACAATGTCTATCAACCTCTTTGAAGTAATTGTTGCTACCAGAAGCAAACATGTCTCACTGTCGAGAAAAGTTTAAGTTCTTAAAGCATTTTAAATGCCATATTCTGTATGTCTTTGAAGTGTTGAAGATTATCTATCGAATGGAAATGTATCTCTATATATTTAGAAAACCTAACTAACATGACTGCAAGTTTGACTATTATAAATGACTATCTATTAATCTTTAATTTGTAATAATGTATTACATTTTTAAATGAGCAGCACAAACACAATACCTTAAACAAGAGCAGAAATATATATACACATTGTAACAAAACTGACCTCAAATTTGTATCAATAGACCAAGATCCATACCAATGCAAAACATTCATCTCTATATCATATCCCCATTATTTTTCTTTTATGTTTTTATGAAATTGACTAAGATCATTAATCATTTATAATCAACCCTTAAAATTAAAATAAACATTTATAAACAACCACTTTGGGAATTTGGACATAGTTTTCTCCAAACTGCTTCCTGCTTTTGTTGAGAGAAATATTTGGGGGGCTTGCAGAAGACATTTCAGGGGGATCTTGTTCCATCAAACCACACTAGTCTGGAAGGAATCCACAGGTTCCCATACTCTGTGGAAACAAAAGCAAAATCTCTTTTCCAAAGTAACATATCCTTAGACTCAAATTTTGAAGTAAGGATATCTTTAAAAACATATCTGTTGGTTTAGCTTAGCAGCCCCCAGAATCAAATGTCTCTCTGCAGTCAAAAAAAAAAAGATTCAAAGAAAACACAATAACATACAGTATCTGGATTCTCTGTGTATTTTCCATCTTTACGTGACTTCTTTTTTTTTACTCTATTTCTTTTTTATTTTTTAATTTTTAGTTTTTTTTAAGATGAAGTTTCTCTTTGTGTCTTTGACTGTCCTGGATCTCACTCTGTAGACCAGGCTGACCTTGAACTCACAGAGATCTGCCTGCCTCTGCCTCCCAGGTGCTGGAATTGAAAACTGTATTTTTTTTTAAGAATTTTCTCTATCCTTTTTCTTTTCTTTCCCAAACCTACATATATTTTTAAACTTAATGTAAAGCATTTAGAAGGTTTTTTGGTCTGAATTTGTCTTTATTGTATATCTTTATTTTTTTCTGACCACATGAGTCTTTAATTTGCTAGGCAGTATGGCTAGGACTAAAGCTGTGACTTTGGTGGCTGGATCTACCCCACTCCTTGGCTTCTGGAGAGTTTAGCTTCATGGCAGAGGTACTGATGGGAGTGACTTTTTTCACAACTCTGTGGACTTTCTAGGCCCATGCCACCACCAAGAAGTTTGCTGCCCGCTGCTCATAAACACCATTTAAGTGTTTGGTGGCAGGGCCTCATAAAAGAGCTACGTGGTTTTTGCTGCTATAGTTGAGTCAGAAAGCCTCTCTTAAAGGAGCTATACCTCTGCTTGCCTCTAGCAAACAGAGTCCAACCAAGACAATGTTGCTACCAAGAAGCTGTGCTTGACTCTGTTCTTTTATCTGTCTAGAATCCTTTTTATAAAGTTTTCTCAGGATTTATATTGAAATTCTTGCCCCATGTTGGGTGCCATTTGTAAACAAAGACTATTCTTTTGTTTATGGGCTACCCAGACCCAAATAATCACACAGAAACTATATTAATTTTACAACACTGTTTGGCCAATGGCTCAGACATATTTCTAGCTAGCTCTTACATCATAAATTAACCCATTTCAATGAATCTGTGTATATCCACAAGTCTGTGGCTTACTGGTAAGGTTCTGGCATCTTTCTCCTTTGGCAGCTTCATGGTATCTCTCTGACTCTACCTTCTTTCCTTCTCTATCTTTGCTTGGAGTTCCTGCCTTTCTATAGTCTGCCCTGCTATAGGCCAAAGTAGCTTCTTCACTAACCAATGGTAATAAAATATATTCACAGCATATAGAGGGAAATTCCACATCACAGATATACACAGGCAAGATACTCATATACATAAAACAATTTTTTGAAATTCAAAGTCTTTTAACTGTGGGGTGCTATAAAATAAAAAATAAATTATTGTTTCAAAAGTGAATAACCAAGGTATAGCTACAATAAGATCATAATAAAACCAAACTCTAACAGTATAATAGCTCAGTTTCCAATGTATGGAATTCGCTTATTATCTTCTGGGCTCCAAAGAGTTTGGATAGCCCCACCTGTCCAATTCTTCCAACTACAGCATATACTTGTCTCATAAAAACAAGCCAGTGCCAGTCCTCACCTGCTGATGTCCTTGATAGTCATATCACAGTTATGACTAATGTTGGGGTCTTCACTGCAACCTAGGCTAGATCTACTCCAATGGCCTTATAGCCTCACTGCAGGAACTCCAACCCTAACATGTTATACTTTATACCATGGGTTTCTGTGTGCTAACTCTTACAAATTACTTTTCCTAGACTCTGGTATCATTGGTCATGAATGATTCTTCAATCCCCACTGACCTGAGTCTCATGCCCACTAAAGGCTTTGCTTCCATAGATTCTTCAGAAAAAGATCACAAGAATAGCCATGGTTACCTTCACTTCACTCTTAAACTTCACAAGCCAAGTCTCCATCATCTGCCTTTGTCTCAGCCATATCTACTGAGCTCCCATGAAACAACTCATTAAGCTCTGAGCACTCAATGTTTTTTTTTTCATCTTAAAACTCCAGACATTTCCACAATCTTCCAAAAAAGCACATTTCCACAAAAAAGCACAATCAGGTCTATTACATTAATACCCTCTCCAGTACAATTTCTGTCCTGGTTTGTCCCCTTTGCTGTAATAAACACCACCATCCAAAACAAACTGGAAGAGGAAATGTTTATTTGACTTACACTTCCACACCACATAGTCCATCACTGAGTCAAGGCAGGAACTCAAGCAGGAATAAGGAGGCAAGATCTGACGCAGAGACAATGTAGGAATGCTCCTTATTGGCTTGCTTGCCTTGGCTTGCTCATCTATTTCTCTTAAAAAGTTCAGGCCCACCCTCCCTGGGATAGCAAAGCCCACAGAGGACTGGGCTTCCCCATATCAGTAATCAAGAAAATGTCCCACAATCATGTGCACAGGCTGACCTGATAGAGGTAATTCCTCAGCTGAGATTCCTTTTTTTTTGTCCATGTTTGCCTAAATTTATGTCAAGGTGACAAAGTCTAAGTGTGATATCCAATGCTACTTAAAATTGCACCTCAATATGATATGTATCTAATAAAATGTTTACAAGATCTGCAAGAAGAAAACCACAAAATTATCATCAAAAAATTAAAAATATAAGTGAAGAGACAAGACGTAATTGTGGATGTAAAGCCAATATCATTAAATCACTTCTTCACAGCCACTTGAATAAATATAATCTAACCCAAGTCACAATCATCTGGTGCTATTTTAGCACATCAACAACTGATTCTACATGGAAAGACAGAGCTATAGTACTCCATACAACCTGAGGAAGAGGCATGTGTCACAAAGCCTCAAAACTTTCTACAGTGTTGCAATAACTAAGATTGACTGCAAGGTATTGACGAATAGATATATCCATCTTTAATATTATCCACAGAGGAGGTCAGGAATAAACCCACACAAATAGTCGACTGATCATCTATGAAAAGAAAAAACATTAGTAAAGAAAGGATTGTTATTACAGCAAATAGTACTGGAATAATTGGACATTTGCACCTAAAATATTTTTTTAAAATGGCAAAAGTAAAGTGAAATTAACCATAAAAGTAAACATAAAATACGAAACTTTTCGAGGAGAAAATGGTAAGTTGTTCCTTTTTAAATAAAATTTTTCTTGCTTTAAAAACACATCATTCAGATAATGAAAAAACAACCCATGGGCTAGGGGAAAATATTTGTAAAATATCTTGCAAATGGAACACAAGTCAAAAATAAAAGAATGTACCCAAATTTACAAGGAACTCTTAAGATTTAACACCAAAAAAGAAAAGAAAAAGCACAGTTTAGAAATGAGCCAAAAATCTAAACAAACCCTGCACCAAAGGAGACAAAACAAAGGCAAAATTAGCACATGAAAAAACACTTACCATCATGCATAATTAAAGCACTGCAAATCAAAACAGCATCAATGTACTATTGCACCTTTTATCATGTCCAGCAGACTGGCAAGGCCAATTAGTAATGACGATGTAAAGCAGCAAATCTCATTTGCTGTGGGGAGAAATCCATGTTGAATGATCATGCTGCTTGAGAGAGTTGTGAAGGTTGCATGCTAACAACCATACTCTAGGATAATCAATTGTCTTGCAAATGCATTTCCAATCAAAATCCCACATGAAAATATTTATAGTGGGGATATTCATAATTACCAGGAACTAAAAACAACTCAGATACGTGTAAGTCATGACAAATAAAAGGTAAACTGTGATATCACTGTACAATAGAATACTACTCAGCAATAAAAAACAGCATAGATGAACCTCAAATACATATTGATAAATGAAAGAGAACAATTTCAAAAGATGCCAAGTGTTTGGAATTCTATAATTTTGATTATATGCCATTTTAAAAAGAGGAAATAGTTATAGGGAGTTGATGTAGGAGGGTCATCTGTCTATGTGTTACTTTCATTGGTTAACAAAGAA
>LOEQ01009664.1:5829-16886 GCA_001685075.1 Bramus lutescens
GGGCTCGGGCCATATATGGAGTTGTTTTTCACAGAGAGCATTCGCTTTCGGGATGGGGGGGGTGGCGGAAGCCATCGCCATCTTTAAGGTGCGGCTCCACGCAGCTCTCTACAAGTTAGTACTCTGTATGACCATTGATATCATTATAAAAAATTTAAAAATACATTTATATTAATCTTATAAATTTTGAGATAATATTTATAGCTTAAGAAAAGCATTAAAGAGCTAATATAAAACCAAAAGATTATATTAGTGGCAATAGAATAGTTCCCAATTCTGGTTTTTTTTTTTCCTTCTGTCCCATATCAGGTGGCTCTTCTGACAAGATGCAGAGATTTTGGATTTTCATTTAACATGCATGCTCGGGTTTAGAGAAGAAGAGAGCTGTACTCCAACTCCAAAGCCAGCTTTAATTTTTGATTGGACAAAAAGACCATTTGCATTATATTTCTTTAGAGAACCAAAGAAATAAGTATTTTGTAAGATTTATGAAATTTTATCCTATTGGAGATGTAATGTACTGATAGTCCAATTTACTTTTTCTTGGAACATTTTTTTTCCTGGATGATATGTCCTTTTTCTTCACATGTCTGACTTGTCCAGCCATCTTTAGATTCCTTAGCTGGATGCTTTCATTCTCCTAAAATGACAAAAACAAAGGCATGTATTTTAAAGTTAGCCAAACCTAACTTTGGAGAGGTTCTCTTTTGGCAAGTTATATCTGACAAAATGAAAAGCATTTGTTAGTCATATAAGTTAGTTTTGATTGAATGGTCACATTGTTTGATGAATCATTATGTCTTCTAATTAAGATGTCTCTCTTGATCAAATCTGACTTGTATTAATTTTGATGGTACCCATAGCTTTCTTCTCCTGTGGGAACAAAAATAAAACCTCTTCCCTAATGTAACAAAGATTCTGGTTTCCATTCTGAGGTTATCACACTTTAAAGCATACATGCTGATTTAATTCAGTAATTTTTTTCTATTATACAACATCTCTCTGTATCTGTTATTCCTTTCTCAACAGCATTTATAAAATTTAAGGTTAATAAAGCATTATACAATCTATTTCTTGGAATCTTTTATTCCTTTCTGTTTATTAAGCATATCTTTTAGAGTTTGATTTCATCTTTATCTAACTGTTTGCCCTGTATGATTGTGTGGTATACCTATAATATGCTTTATATTGTAAAAAAAAAACCTGCTTCATTTTACTGGAGACATATATGGAACATTGTTGGTCTTAATTTGTATACATATACCCATGATGAACATAATGTCTATCAAATTTGTGAATGCATAATCAGCCTTTTGAGAACTCAAAGCAATTTCTTACTGAAATCCTGAATATATATCTATGTTATGATCTACATATTTTAAATTTCCAAATTCTATAAAAAGAAACACATCCATCTGCCAAATTTCATTTTGTTAAGTATCCTTTGGGTTACTTCCTACAGGTAGTGGAATTTGGTTATGTAAAGAACAAGTATGACGTTTCCTTGGCTTATTGCCAAGTGATGGAAAACATTTTTTAAACCTTTGTTATTGACATGGTGTTTTTAATGACACCCTGACACCTCCAAAACATTTATTACTAATAACTATTCAATTTTATTATTATTTTGTTCTAGATGGCCTGGTAGAGCCATATGGGATTTAATATGTATTATATATAAGGGATGATTTCTACTTCTGATTATTTCTTGTAACTTAATAAATAATAAAGTTAATTTCATATCATCTGGTATAAATTCACCAGTTTCAATATATAAAACAACTCTTTCTGCATATTGAGAATCAGTAACTATATTAAGAGTTTGTGGAAAATTTAATAATACCATGAGAATAGCACATAGTTCTGACTTTGGAACAGAATCATAAGGACTTTTAGCCACTTTATTCAAATTTTCTGATTTATAGCCTGCCTTTCCTGATTTGTTTGCATCAGTATAGAATGTAGGGGCTTAAGAAATTGATGGTTCCCATACAATGTGAGGAAGCATCCAGTTAGTTCTCTTTATAAATTGAATTCTCTATCTTTTGGGATATTTGTTGTTAATCTCTACCAAAAAATTACTACAAGTTCTTTGCCAATGTTCATTTTCTGCCTATAATGAGTCAATTTCTGCTGGGTCTATTCCTTACAATTGCCAAAGTCTCACTTTTCCTTTTAGAATTAATCCAGAAACCTTTTTCACATAAGTTTTAAATTTTTTTACTCTATTTATGTGGTGAAAATATCCATTCTAAGATAATATCTTCCCTCTGCATTAAAATTCCTGTAGAGGAATGCATAGAAGGTAAAATAACCAAAATGCAATCAAGCTCGAGATCCAAATGATTGGCATGTGTATCCTGTAATTTCCATTACACCAGAGCCAATTCTCTCTCAGCTTCAGTTGATAATTCTCTTGGACTATTTAAGACCTTGTTACCTTTCAAGTTTGAAATTCATAATAATAATTCACAACCTGTAAAGAGATATAAGTGGAAGGTTCTCCCACAAGGGATGTTAAACAGCCTCTACCATGTGCCAATGTTTTGTACAACAGCCATTGGAAATGATACATAAGCAGTTTCCTAAATCTATAGTTTACCATTATATGGATGATATTTTACTAGCTGATTTAAATGTAGATACCTTAGAGAAAATGTTTGAAGAAGTAAAGAAAATTTTGCCTTGTTGGGGATTACAAATTGCTCCTGAAAAAATACAAGGGGAGATTCTACTAATTACTTCAGATACACTTAGGTGTACAAAAAATTCAACCCCAAAGGCACAAATCAAGAGAGATCAATTACAGACTCTTAATGACTTTCAAAAATTGCAGACTCTTAATGACTTTAACCCCCAATATAACATAACTGTCTTTGCCTCACTGAGCAAAGGTTTCTACAAAACAGGGTTAAGGGATATCAAAGACTGTGTATGAGATGTTTTGGCATTCCTAGGAAGAAAAGAATATAATCCATTAGGAGTATCCCAGTACACCGTAATTATTCTTAGTATTACTATTAAAGCCAAGGAAAAACAAAGTTAAATCTGATATGAGGCATCTTCAGCATCCAAACCAATTTTATGGTTGTTTTGAAGTTCGTTTTTCTGGGCCACCATGTTTTTTTTTAACTTTCTTTTTATTTAATATTTGTGTCTTTCCCTTCATACATCTCGATCCCATTCATTTTCCTTCCCTGGGTATCTGCCTCCTACCCTTGCAATCACCCCCCTAAAATTTAAGAGAAAAAAGAAAAGAAAAAAGAGGGGGAAAATCTTGTCATGGAACCTGCATGTGACACAGTGAGTCATGCAGCAAACCCCTTTATCCGTATATCTTTACTCGCAAGCGTTCATTGTAAAAAGGCATTGGTCTGGTTAAGTTTACTGAGGAAGAGTGTCCTGCTGAGTGAGCTGTTTAAGTTATTCTTGGTGCTTTCCTCTGAAAACAGAAATAATAGTGCATCAAGTATTGATTGCACATATCTGTTCTGGACTACATTTCGTTCTGGACACAATGTTGGTACTAAGATAAGCCAAGATCCTTGTATTGTGCTTAAACCTAGTGTGAGAAAATTGCTCTAAGGATTTAATGAGATAAACATGTATATCAACATAGTTGACAGAGTCTATATTTAATAGATAGTTTAGCAGTTATAATTGGTAATATACATTTCAGGTGTCACAGGTTCCCCCAAAATGCCACCTCTTTTCTCCAGGAGTAGTATGGTCTTGTCTCAATTTTATATATGTTGGCTGTATTGTCCTTGCTGCCTCCAATAACTGGTTTGGTGCCCAGAGTACTGTCTTAATCTACCTCGAAACTGTGAAGTAGAGCCCTTTCTTTGAACTCCACTAGCATCTTAAGCAAGATCCAGTTGACTCTGGCTTCTCAGCGGGGGTCTCCGTGGTCTGAGATTCTTCTTTATGCTTTCTGGTTTATGAACCTAAGCCACCGTTTTTGTTTTCATTTGCCTCTGGCCTGGAACTTCAGTCCCAGACCCCTAGTGTGAGTTTCACCAGCTTGTTTTGTCCCCTTGCCCCCTCTTAAGTTGTGGGCGACAGTTTCTGCCAACACTCCAGTGAAATGCCTTAGAGCACAAGGCACATCACTCCCATCTGTATCATCCTAGTTCATCCTGAGAAAAGGACCCATGCATGGGAGAAAAGCCCTTGGCTTCGCAGTCTTGCCAACTCTGCTCCGCCTTCCTCACACATCTGGGGCAGGATAGGTCTACAACCCAGAGTGGTTGATACCAAGGCAGCAATTCAGGAAGAAGAGAAAGTGGGAATCAGAGCAACCTCTGCACATGTGTAGAGTGTCAGAATCATGTCCCCACTTCCATTGTCAGATCTCAGCAGCACTTTTGTGAAGTTTTCCTGACATGTGGGAGTTTTACTCCCTAAGCTCCCCTAACCAGAGGAGGTTAGGCTTGTAAACTGAGAAATATAAGCTTAAGAGAGTCTGTTTCTTTATAACAACCCAATTTCAAAAGTCTATATCTCTTCTTTAATGTAGATTAATTTTAAAAATAGTAGTTAAGGAAAAATGGAGATAATTAAGACAGGAAATAATTATAGGGCACTCAGATACTAAGTAGTTTAAATGCAATAATTTACTTAAGCTCCAAAATAACCCCACAAAGTAGATATTGTTATAATTCATTTAATTATAGTTGAAAACACCAAGGTAGCTAGTGGTTAGGTAGTTGGTACAGGGACATAGAGTAGGGGGGCTGGGGAACAAACCACAACAATCCTGCTGCTGAGCCATCATCAAGTGCCACCTATAACCTACTTTCAGCTCAGTACCTTACTCAGTAGAAATGTGTTTTTATAACTCCAGGACAAGAGCAGCTATTTGATACCAATGTACATGCCACACACACCGTGAGGTCAGAAACTGTTACTAGGGGTTGGGATGGAATCTAAAGCATGACAGTATGTGCCAGGCTGTGATGTTTCTTTCTGTTGCTGCAGGGCAGGAGGTACACCTGCTTCCTCCTCTTTTCTTTGGAATTTGGGCTTCACCAAATTGGAAAATCTAAATGAAATGGATAGTTTTCTGAATAAACAACACCCACTAAAGTTAAATCAAGATCAGGCAAACAGTTTAAACAGACCTATAGCCCCTAGTTAAGACAATAAAAGCATTAAATAAAAGTATCCAAACCAAAAAGAGTCCAGGACAAGATTTTTTTTTTAATCATAGAATTCTATCAGACATTCAAAGAAGAATTAACCCCAATGCTCTTCAAATATTTCATAAAATAGAAACTGAGGAGAACATTGTCCAATTCTTTGATTAGGCCACAGTTACTCTGATACATAAACCATATAAAGATTCACCAAAGAAAATTACAGACCAATCTCTTGTTCGAAAATTGATGCAAAAATTCTCAATAATACATTTGCAAGCCAAATTTAAGAACACATCAAAAAGATCAACTACCACAGTCATATAAGTAGGAACAGAAGGCAAAATTCTTCCTTTGAGGAAATTTTATATTTGAAATATCACATCTAATGCTTCATGCTGAATTGTGAGATGCTGTGAGATTTCCTCCTAAGTCTAGAAAGAATATGTGAGTGCCTAATTTTGTTACTTCTATTCAGTGTAGTATTGAAAGTTCTATTGAGAGATAAGGCAAGACAAAGAAATAAAGCACAATCCAATTTTGAAGGAAAAAGTATCATCTCTTTTCTAAGTAATAGTATCTTACATGCTGAAAACTACCTCCTCACCTTCACACACTGTTGAAATTGATCACCAAATTCAACAAACTTCCAGAATACAAATGGTCACATAAAATGAGTTGCGTGTCCATGTTCTGGCAATGAACAACTTGAAAAGAGAATTATGAAAACAGTTCTATTTACAGTGATAACAAAATTATAAAATATCTAGGAATAAAGTTAATCAAATAGGTGAAGATTTATACAGTGAAACCCTTCGCATGTACGGTTAACTGCTTTTCAACAGGGATGCTAAAACATTGAATTGGTGACAGGACAAATAGTGCTGGGAAAAGCAGTTCTAGAATAGTCTGCTACAGTAACAGAGTCTAGTTGGACTAACAGGTAACATTATACATGAGCATGAACTCATAATAGAGACCTGAATTTAAGGGTTGACTAAAAAGCTTTTAGAAGAAAACTTAAGAGAACCTCATGACATTGGATTTTTGCATTGGTTTCTTGACTACAGAACATGAAATACAGGCCACAAAATAAATATATTATGCCTTGTTGGAGATGATAACTTTTGTGGTATCAGGAAAATTAAAGAATAGTAGAAATCATGCATTTGATAAAGAATTATTATTTATTACTTAAAAAGAGTTCAATCCATAATTAGGATCTTTCTTGGACTGCAAAGAAGATATATAAGACAATAAATGCCTAAAACAACTGAGTGCATCACCAGTTGTTAGGAAAGTGTGAACAAATGAGATTCCACTTCAAGTGCACTATTTAAATATTAAAAAATACAAACATTATGGAAAACCTGAGATACTGAAACAAGGGTGCATTGTTTGCAAAAATATAAAATTTAAAAGCCAGAGTTAGAAAAAAAACTCAGAAGAAAATTATTACTTAAAATACAGATATAAGTCTATATTGCAAGTGGACACAGACCTTATTTTGTGTTTTCTAAGAAAAATAAATCATGTTAAATAAAATTTTTTGATGACTCTATTTTGTGGTCAGTGGCATTTGATGCCATTTATGATGGCCAGGTGTGGTGGTTTGAATGAAAATGAGCAACATAGGCTCATTTGAATACTTAGTCATCAGGGAGTGGCACTATTTGGGAAGGATTAGAAGGTGTGGCCTTGTTGAAATAGCATGGTCTTGTTGGAGGAAATGTACCACTGGAGGTGGGCTTTGAGGTTTTATGGGCCCAAGCCCTGTCCAGTGGATCTCTTTCTTCCTGCTGCCTGTGGATTCAGATGTAAAACTTTCAGCTACTTCCCCTACCATGTCTGCCTGTGTGCTACCATGCTTCTTGCATGATGGCAACAGACTAAACCTCTGGACCTATAAGTAAGCCCCAATTAAATGCTTTAGTATTCCTAAGGGTTGCTATTGTCATGGTGTCTCTTCATAGCAGTAGAACATTGACTTAGACACCAGGTGAGCCTTGTGGCTCCTATTCAGGATACTTCTGTCATTCTCTCACTTCCTCCTAGGTGGGATATATGTAACCGTAGCATGCCAATGTTTAGTTGCAAGCATATGCATACATTTAAGTTTTGCAAGTCTGGGGTGTGGACAGAGTTCCTGCCACATCTTTAACGTGTCAATAACTCTTTTCCATTTTCTCTGAAAACTCCTCCAATTGATGATCTGTCTTATAACCAATGGAGTGTGTAGATGCAAGAACAACAGTAATGAACCTCACCCATGTATGGTGTATGAGGATCATAAAATACTAATTCAGGATGGAATTAATTAAGAAAAGTTTTATAAGCAAAACTTCTAAGTGTAGTCTTTTGGGACTGGCTAGAATGTGTGGACACAAATCCTAAAACAGGAAGAGAGTTCATGTTTTAAGGAAAGACAACAGACAAATAGCTTTTCTTGAAATAAATGCCAATCAGCATCCTAAGATTTTTCCCTGATAAGTGTATCTGGTAGCTGTCATTAACAATTCACTCAACAGTCCAGAAATTCAGGCACAAACTAATCTCTAGCCCCTCCAGTGGCAGAGCTAGCTACCATTTGAGCCAATTATTTAGTGCTCACATTCTAACTAGGTGTCAGGTTCACCTGATTTTGTTAGCATGAAGTCATTAATGAAAAGTGAGAGAGAAAGGAAATGGATATTTGTTGTGTGTACTGAGTACTTAAAACTATCAGCAAATGGGAGTTGAAGTTATACAGATGACACTGATGATGACTATGCATTGACCGTATCTCAGTATCTTGGATACCTCAGGAGACTATTGTCGGGGTCCTTGTGGCAACCAAATACCAACTGTATAGAATCTGTTTTTTATTGATATACTGAGGTACCTAAGGCAAGCTAACTTTATAAAAGAAGTAGTTTTATTTTGGGTCATGGTTTTGGAGGGGCCACCCTTGCTGAGGGTTTTCTTGGTACCAGGGAGTCCTCAGGTGCCCCAGGGTATCCTAGGTGAAGAGACAGGAAGTATGTGTGTGTGTTCTGGTCTTTCCCTCTTACACTATCCAATCAGGGGCTCCAAAGGTCTCACCTTCAGACTCTGGAGTTAGAGTAAGTTTCTACCCTCTTAATACCAACATCTGAATTTTGAATTAAATTTCCCTCTGGGTTTTAGGGGAATCACATTCTAGTCACAGGAAATCCACTGTCAACCTTCAAATGCTATAGAGTTACTCCATGTAGAACTTAGCAAGAAGCACTATGGAAAGGTGGATGTTTCAGGGCAGAATTATTGAAGCCACACTTGTAAAACACCATAGTCAAGGAATGTGTATTCTAGAACTCTCTATCCCTATGAGTAGTAGGATTCTTTTAGGCCTATTTTCATTGCTGTAGGTTGAAAGCGCTGTAGGGCTTCAGGCCCATCATTATGTTGGGTCTCTTTAGATACAGTGAATCTCAATGTGTTTTTTTTTTACATGTATGTTGGGTGTGAGAATGTCTTCTATAGGATGCTTACTGTGATATCTTCCATCATCAAATAAGAGAATCAGGTCTTAAAAAGACAAAGTAACTTTCTCACAGCTGGGACCCCAATGTGGGTCTGTCTAGTTTGACCCTAGCACTTTGGACTGAAGAATTAGGAAAGCTTGAACTTTGAGACAGATGCTTTTCTGGAACTTTCCTCTGGAAAGCTTGGCAAGGTTTGTGTTGTATTTCAGTCAGGGAGATGCTCTCTTGCGCTTTTGTGTTGTTAATATGGTAGACCCATCCCAATGGAGGACCTCCGGGGTCCAAGACTTCCTGTGTTACTCACAAACACGAGAGATATATGTATCTTTTATGTCTTCATAGAATTGACCGATACAAATGTTGACTATGAGATGACCAGAACTGGACACTGTTTCAAAAATAATCTTAGAAGACCAGAATAATGGGCCCAAATCAATCAGATGAAATTCATCTGTGTAAAGTGTCAAGCTCTTACTTGAAACAAAGGAAAAGGAAATACAATTTTATGTGCAAGGTGGCCTGGCTTGAAAAGGACTTTAATTTGCTTGACTATGCATTTAATACAGCCATAATGTAAAATAAAGAGTAAATAGACTTTGTATCATTATACAAAAAGCAGGGTAGTGTTTTGAGTGGGGGAAATGGATCCCTGAGTAGGGGATAAGATATGAAAAGCATATCAGTTGCATTTAAATTGACATTGATCACCAGAAAGACATTGCCAACCTACGCCTCACAGTCAGAGGAGTAGGAACGGAGAGGTTTTTGTCTGCATGTGCATATATTAGTGCACATGCTTGTATGAATATACTACATATATTACATATGTTACATATATTACAGCACTTGCACTGTGTATCCACTCATATGGAGTCCAGAAGTTGACATCTGGTGTCCTCCTCCTTGATTAATCTCTGTCTTATATGTTGAGCCAGGATCTATATCCCTTGAGCCCAGAGTTCATTAATTTGGATAGTGTAGAGTGTTAGTCTGCTCCTGAGATACCCTGTCTCCACCTCCCAAGAGCTGGAATTGCAGACAGTCCACCACACCTGGCCAGAATTGAAGTTGGTTCTCCAGATGTGAACTCCAGTCTTCATGCTTGCATGGCAAGTCTCTAGCCACTGAGCCATTTCCCCATCTCCATAGAAAATGCACACACACACACACACACACACACATACACACACACACACACAGACACACACACATTTTAACATTGCTTGTAATGACTTACGTCTTCAATTGCTAGCAATTGTAAGTATTCATCTGTACTGAAAAAACCTGGTAAATGAGGAATAATTCTAGAAACTTGAGGTAGGTGAAGGACTTGTACAGAGACCTTGGTATACATAGACTGCCCTTCCAGACCTTTCCAGTCAACATCATGCTAGAAGTACTGACAACCACACCAGGTATAGTTGTATCTCCCCCACTGATCACCATATGGGGACACCCTGGTGAGGGATTCCTCCTTCTGTGCTACAATCCCATTGGTGTGTCCTTGTGTCTTTGCCCACTTCTGAGACTCTTGGGGCCTTTTTCTTTCTTCTTCTTTCCTTCCTTCCTTCTTTCTTTCTTTCTTTCTTTCCTTCCTTCCTTCCTTCCTTCCTTTCTTTTTTTTTAATGAAAGGTACTTTCCTCATTTATTTTCAGCCCCTTGCCCTGTAATTTTAACTCAAGATCCCTGCCTTTACTTTGTCCTCCTCTAGGCCCAGATCCACACAAACCTCTTTCTTTAGTTAGTTTAAAATTGAATAGCAGCCTACACTCACAGTCTGTCCTGCACAGTCCTGTTCTTCGAACCACTGCTGCCTGGCTCCCAAGTGCATTCCACTGAAATTCCTCTGGCTTTGTCAGTGCTCACCTAAGTCTTCCCAGGGCTCATTCCAGGACCAATTTCCCTGGAATTCTGATGCATTTATTCACACTTCCCTCCCCTTTTCAAAGTCCCTGCTCCCTTGTGTTCTGCAGTCTGTTGTCCCACCCCAGTCCATTCTTGATAGCATTTGTTGCTGTTTTTTTTTTTAATGAGTGCCATTCTGACTAGGGTGAGATTAAATCTCAATATAATTTTAATTTGCACGTCCCTGATTGCTAGAGATGTTTAACATTTTTTCATGTTTATTGACCATCTGGACTTCATCTTTTGGGAACTGTTTATTTCATTACTTATTTATTGGGTTATTTGCTGAATTTTTGATATTTACATTTTGGAGTTTTGTGTAAAGTATTTGTTTTTGAAATGTAATATTTTTATGAATTCTTTGAGAATTTCACACATGCATATGGTATATGTACTGTCACACCTCCCCTAGCTCCTCCTGATCCAATTCCCCAATTCTCAAATTCATATTCTATGTCTTTATCTGTCTGTCTGTCTGTCTATCTATCTATCTATCTATCTATCTATCTA
>LOEQ01009664.1:25574-38526 GCA_001685075.1 Bramus lutescens
TGTGTGTGTGTGTGTGTGTTATGTCATTTTCTCTTAATTCACCTGGACCTAGGGCCAGGCCCTAGCTGGGAGTTTCAGTAACAAGATCATATTGTTGGCTGGAGTTTTCAGAACCAGCCTCTGGGTCTGGGAGCTGTCTGAATCTCAGATCGTGGTTTGTTCTTTGCTCATACAAACTGTATTTGACATAACTGGAATTTTCCCTTTTACATTTTGGCATAGTTGGCAAGATGCTAAGCAGAGCTCCAGCAGCCTTGCCTCCAGACCATCAGGTAACCAGGCACTGTGTTCTGTATTTTCTTGCAGTCACTGGGGATGATGGGTAAAGTCTCTCTAGGATCCTGTAGCTCTGTAGATTTATGTTTTAAACTGAGTTTGAGCAACTTTGCAATTATGTTCTTATGAAATCAATTTGCACTTTGACAACTTGAAAATGAATATAACACAGTCTGATTTTCCAATCCCCACTCTCTCTTGTGTCTTCCTCATCTCTGTCAAATCCCCTGTTCCCTACAGGTCCCTTTCTCAAGTCTTTTTGTGTTATAACCCACTGAGCTCAATCAGGGCCATCTGAATGACCCTGGGTGTGGAATTATCTGATGGAGAGGAGTGGATGGGCATTTTTTCTTCCCAAGTAGCATTTAGAAGTTTTTGTTACGTATCCAGTCAGGTATGAGCAGGGCAGCGGACATTGAGGCCGGATTCCTTTTTCGTGACCAGCTTGTAAAACCAGAGTGCAATTGTGTGACTCTAATTACCATTCAGAGGATAAGACCCCAGTAGTAACTCTTCCTCGTGGCATCCTTGGCTGAACCAGACTCCAGGAGTTCTAGACATTCCAATATTCCTGGGTGGCAGGAGGGCCTTCTGATGAAGGACAGAGGGCCTGTCAATTCAAATGGGCAGGGAGATATCTGTCAGGAAAACTCTTTGACCCAAAGACCTTAAAATAGGGTAAACCTTCCTACAATGTAGATCAGGAAAATGGCCCCCCTGGGTATTGTCCACTTTCATCCTTTGAGGGCACCTTAGATTAATCTGTCACAAAAGCATTTCTTCTCTAAACTCTGTTAGATGCATCTCACTTGAATTCTTTTGGCAGAGACCTTAAGGTACAAGCAGTCTCAGTGACGGCTTCCAGAGCAAGGTCCTGGTGATGTAACAGGGAGGACTTCGAGTCCCAGGGACCTGACAAGGATCACTAATATGAGAATTTTCATAACCATGGGATGATTCTAAAAGTCAGCTTAAACTGGGAGAGGGCTTACAACCTTCTGGGACCTGAAAGTAGTCTGGTCAGTTGGGAAGTGAAACTGGGGCCAATTTGAATAGTCTTCCATTTGGAACTGCGGCTAATGTCATTCATACATGAGAATTCCCTTTCCTCATACCCCTTTCTTTGAGACGAGAGGGACCCCCATAACAAGAAATCTAGAATTAGTGATCACACTGAAGGAAATATGGTTTGGATAATTTTCTTTTATTTGTAGAGTCTATGAAAACAGAGTCCTCACATACCCCACACAAACAATAGGATGCGTTTTCACCATCAGCACACAAAGGGCTTTCAAAGACTAAACCGAGAAGCATAGCAGCTGCTTATGGAGGGTGAACTATGAGATCAGGGGGTCTGCTCCTTTAATCGCCTTTATACCCCTATTAAAATCTTACACTTACAATAATTAGTCAGTTACATCCTGAACTTTATGCTTTGATTAAAAATAAAACAAAACAAAACAAAACAAAAAACCATAGACTTTCTACAAATATCTGCCCTACCACTGGAAGCTTCTTACAGAAAAGAAGGAAAAGATTTAGGCTTTGTGCCTAGCTCCCATTGATTGGTCTCAGCTAGGCTTCATTCTTGTGCTTGCTATTGTTTGGCAGGTGGTGATGGTTAGGCTTAAAATCAGATTTGGAACAATAATTAGGTAGTTCAACCGAACAAGGGGAAGAGCCCCTTGACTCAATTAACTTTCTGAATTGATTAAAATGGCTAGAAGTTGAAAAGGTGAATCATTTTCAGAAGAATGCATGAACCTTTAGTTAATCATAATAGGTCTGTCTGGAAACTGCCTTTGTATAGACTCTTCAATTGGACAACAGGATTACTCAAAACAAGACAAAAGCCTGACATCTCTGTCTCCGTAGTTTATCTGTTGTCTCGAGTTTGGCTATACAATATTTTACCTCTGCCATTGTGAGCACACTGTGTCAGAAATTTAGACCAGCAATCTTTGTCTTTCTGGGATGTCACGTTTCATTGAATGGCAGCAAATTTACAAGGTACAACGGTTTTACTCACAGCAGTTCACCAGCTAAGCCTGCTTCCCCTGACAGTCTTGGCCAAGGCAAGCACTTGCTGTTTGACTCTAATCTTAATTACTCACCTAGCTCACAGAGATCCTGCATTTCAGATAAGACAGTGCATTTATCTCTGCATATGTAGGCTAGAGAATTGGCTGTGCAGTGTTAAAGAGGCAAAGGTTTTCAAGGAGGACAGAGAAGCTACAATTTGGGACCTGATGGTGTGTAAGAGGCTCTGTATTGTTAAGATAATGAACCCAGGGAGGAGGCTGGTGAAGAAGCTGGAAAAGCCATGATGGCTGCAAGTCAGGCCACTGTGGATCGCAGGTTTAAAATAAAAGCTCTAGGGGTTGGAGAGATGCAGTCAGTGGTTAAGGGCACTTGCTGCTTTTACCGAGGATCCCAGTTCAGTTCCTAGCAGCCACATCAGGTGGCTCCTAATCTGTAACTCCAGCTCTAGGACAATCTTGGGCACCAGTACACACACACACACACACACACACACACACACACACACACATAATTAAAACCCATACATATATACAGAACTGAAATTAAAATTGCTGAAGAGGTAAAGGGGCAAGGCTGGATTCTTGAAAAAGAATTGGAAAGACAAATGGGTTGTCCAGACAGTTGAATAAGAAGATGGGCAGACGGTAATTATGTAAGCCAAATCAATAGCTGAGTCAGAGCAAAGCCCAAAACCAAGGGGCAGCTAGGGGATCTTGGAGAGTTGGCAGTTCTCTGCCTGTTGGTGTACTTGAAGTACATACCAAGTGGTCAGATGACAGGTAAGTGAGACCCACTACCATTGCAGTGCTAAGTGTCCATCTCGATAGGAGACCCAGGCAAGGGTGTTATATCCTTTTATTTTTCTGGTATACCTTATAACTTCTTGGGCCAGTTCTGATATAATTTTAGTATGTGCCTATGCCCTTGCAGTCTTAAGTAACCCTAATACATTTGTAGAGTAGCATTTTTCTACTCCCAAGAATAATTTATTTCTCAGTTGATGCTGCGTGAGTGGTGCTGTACAGATGGTCCCATTTGTGTATCCATTTGGGTGCACAGTTATCCTCTATATCCAAAATAGAGTCAAAAGTGCCTTTGTAAAAATGGAGTCTCTCTGGGCAAGGCATTGTTTTATATATTACGTTGTAACTTAGAGCAGGGCACAGCCTGATCCTAACATCTACCTACATGTGTATGTGCTAATCCCTCAGGAGGTGTCTGTTTACATTTGAGTGGTGCATAACTTACAGCACTCCCCTTCAAGGCTGAAGGATCGCAGATAAGAGCAACAGGACATCCACTGTCAGCTTCTGCACTGACGTTCTCCAGACCCACAAAGAGTTCCTCAAGGTCTCCAGTAATTGCACTAGCTCTGGAGCCACCCTGGATAGCAGAGCCTTGCAGACAGCCCAATGATGAGAATACATTCTGTTCTCAATCAGTACCGACGTACAGCCTCTTTGCAGAACCAGGACTGAGAAAATAAACCAGACCACACTTTGACCCAACCTGCTTAGTTATTATATCTCTTGCCCCTTGCCCTAATTGTTCTAAAACACACGGCAATACCCTGAAGATGGACTGAAAAGATGTAACTTCTCCAAAAGTCTATTTTTATCAAAAAATTGTTCCTGTTATTACTTCTATTTGCTTTCTTTGGGGCAAGTGGCCAGACCTGGTATGTTGGAGCCCTGGATGTTGGGTGTCTGGCCTCAGGCTCTCATTGCTGAGGTGTGGTGACTTCTTATCGCCTGTGATATGCTAGCCTTCAAAGGATTGACAGCAGCTAAGTCCCTTAGAAGGATCTATAGAAATGGAGGGGTGCACAGAGACTTTGCATTTTGCTCTTTGCAAGGGCACTTGATTTTAACTAACCAATGTACTAAGTCAGTGTATGTTGGTGTGGTATTTCTTGAACCCTTTCAATGGCTAACTTAGTTTAATGAGCCATCCAAGGCTAATGGTTAAGAATGAGAGTACATTGAGTGAGTGGACAAAGATGGAACTTTCTAATGAGCCTGCCATAGTTCCAAGAATCTCTTCTAATAATATGAAGTTTTGGAGTTCTGTTGGATTAAATTGTAAATCTTTATTAAAAAAAAGTTTGTCATTTTGTCTATTAACCATGCTGAATGATTGCGTGTGACGTAGTACATGTGGTTCCGAGTAATGGAAACTTTCTAGATTCTATCTATTGATAAGGGCAAGTTACAAGAAGTTGTTCTGAGAGAAAACAAATGCTCACTGCTTTAACAGAGAAAATCAGCAGGTCTCAAGTAACTGGAAAGCACTGAGCAAGGAAATGAAAGGTTAGCTGAGGAAGAAACAGTAGATTTGTGGAGCAGACGTTGGACCATTTGTATAATATGTTTTACTAGGCTACAGATAGAATGGCAGCCAGGGTAGATGGTGTTTCTTCTTTTATGGGACACCACAGCTAAGATCATGCAGATATCGTAAGTGACGACATGATGTGGATCACCTGAACACACAGTCCAGTAGGGGAACTGGGGACATTAGGGACAGTGCTAAGTGTCGTGAAGGAAAGGACTGTCTGCTCTTGCTGGGCCACTCTCTGCAAGACCAATGGCTGACTGAACTCCTTGTAGCAACTATTTTATCTTTGCTGTTCACTAAGTACCAAATGTAATTCTGCTCTTACAGTTTAATATTTGATGCTATATTTCTAGTGGGCTTTCCTGCTTTTATGCAGTTCAAAGTCCATTAGAAGACTTGAAAAGGTCGTATTAAAGAATGTAGGCCCCTGAAAGTATGAAATTGTACACATCTATCAAATGCTGATATAAAACAGGTAAAAGTTGCTTTTTGCTAGATTATCACTAAAAGTTAAGATTTTTAGGCATTTTAGATAGCTAAATAATATGTCACAATTCAAAACAGAAGCAACTCCTTATGTGAAGAATGTAAGATATTTTTTGGTAAGCAAAACTATAAATTATAACTATAAATTTAGAGTTTGGCTTTGTTGGAGAATTGATGGCCTCTTAAATAGATTACTGAGCTTTATTTCTTCCCAGAGGCAGGGATTGACATATTCTAGGTAAACACTCTACCCTTGGTTGTTGAGACACCATTTTGCTTTGTAACCCAGGCTGGCCTGAACTCACAATCCTCTTGCTTCAGTCTCTTGAAGGCAGGGATTATAGGTGTGTGCCACCATGCCAACTTCATAAAAAAAATAATCTTTTGATTATTTCAGAAAACCGAATTCTCTCTATTAAAAAGCATCTTTCCCTGTGGCTGTGTGGCTTTTACAGTCGCCTTCCTGAGATATGCACTTTAAATGAATCCCTTAAAAAACACCCAAATTCAGTTGTCTCTGCTGTCTTGTGTTAGGAGAGCATGATACACCTATACACTCGGTGTTAAGCTGGGACAGCCACCTGCTATCTCTCCTGACCCTTTTTGTCTTCCATTATTGACAATTTAATTAATAGACAAAATGCTTCAAACTATGGGAAACACTAATGTGGTGACTGTCTTCAAATTCCTCAAGTAGTTATGGCCAATATTTGATCTCTCAAGCTCAAAATTCCGGGAAGGTGATCAGAAGTTAAAGTGGGGTGTTCTTTCTTCCTGATGGCTTGTTCAAATATTTGCAGGGGATTTCATTCAGTTGCTGTCCTCAATGAGCTAGGATTGCCCCTGCATACTAGGCTGCTCCCTGGTTGTCTAGAAGCTTCCAAAGCAGGAACGTCAGTGTTGTAACAGTAGTTAGAAGGTTCCTGGAAAACGTGTTTTCCTTGTAAGAGGCCTCTAGAGAAATGTCCAGCAACAGTGAAATCATTTCACTAAAGGAACGATGACATGGGGTATTAGGCTGCGCAGAGCTGCTATTGCTCCTGTCACTCTGATTCTCGTGTGTACTAAGAGTTAGTTATCTCTGGCAAAACTAGATTGCCTTAACCAAAGGTGCTGTTGCTCTTTTTCATGGATAAAAGAATCACTAGAAAGTTCCTGCCTTTTGTAATAGAACTTTACATATGCCCTGTTCCTCTAAACTCCAAGATGACCAAATACTACAGGGATTTAATGCCTGGGCCAAGACATGTATTCACCTGGCAAAGGAAGCACTTTATGGCCTATCAAGTAGTGACAACCAGACCTCGTATAATCTTCTACAAGACCAACCTTCTGGGAATGAAATCGGAAGCAACTCGACACTGCTATTGTATGGGCTAACATTGAGTGAGTTCTTTGTAACCCTATCCTGCAGTGAAGCCCCAGGGCCTTGGACCTGGGGTCCATAGATAAACAACGTAGGGACTCCTGCTGGGTTCCTACAGCTGTACACCTTCTGGAGACTTGAAAGCAAAGCTGGCTAGGGAAACATTTTGTTCAAAATAGACGGTATCCTCGGTTTGCAGTTTTTCTCATCAGTAAGATTCTCCAACATGGTGAGATTGTTTCTTTCACTTTCCCTTTGCTTGTGCCTGCCTCCTTTGTAGAATAATGCTATAGGCAGGTTCCTGGACCCTTTTAAATACTTGTTTTAACTTCCTGTTCAAAGCTCCCTGTGTGGGGAACTAGATTATATACTGGCTGATCAGGGAGAGGCTTGTGCGATTGTTAATTAATAATAATGCAGAGAGTTAAATATAAGAAAACTGATATATAGGTTTTGAATTTAAATGGATAAATTAATTATCTTGATCAATCTTTGATCACTTGGCTTCATTTGGTTTAGGTATGGGGGACCTGGCTAAAGTTCAGGGAGGACCTGGCCAAGGACAACTTTTAAAAGGTCTTAGCATTGCCTTCCTAATAGTCTTAATAGTCTGGTGTGCTATACCCTCTTGGGGTTTTAAATATCCACATACAGGCATCTGCTCAGTGCTAAATAAGCTGCCTTTGGCTAGGAAGATAGGAACTTAATGAAATATATGATTGTGAAGACATGAATCAGTGAATGGTGGCTCAGAATTGTCACCCTGGACAATGGTGACCTAGATGGATGCTAATACCCTAAGTTTAGGTTAAATTTATACTTAGAGACTAGGTAAAAGGGTGTGTGTGGGGGGGTGTATAAAGTAAAATACATGGATTTGGACTGGAGGATCTATATGTGGCTCTAGGGACCGAACCAATACAGAGATTGACAATGACTGATGAAGGTGATTTTAGAATTCCCTGTGGCCAATTAGCCATCAAACTGTCCTCAGTTGTCTCTTTCCATGCCTCACCTGTCTTCCTGTGCATGTCATCAGGTAACACTGTTGGTGGAGTTCTTAGAACATCCTCTGCTCTGGAAGCTGCTTGATTCTTACGTGAGTTTGATTTTGTTTATTTATTTTTGTTCAAATAAACCTTACATGACATAATTGGCCTTGGAAACTTCTGCTTTCACACCAATACCTGAAGCTTTCTTGTCTTCATTCTACTGAGTATTCACTTGGTGCTACAGCCACTTTTCCCGAGCTGTTTCTCCAGCTACCTTTTCTGATTTGGTGGTTTTCATTTCTAGCATTTTGAACTGACTATGGATGCTTTACGCTTCTCTGCAAAAATTCTCTATCTCTTCATACACATTACCCACTTTTTTCAGAAACTGTCAACAATTAAGCATTTTTATTAAAACTGCAGTCTAATATTTGGGCTATCTGTGGATCCAGACCAAGTGGCTTTTTTTTTAATCTTGTGATGATAATTATTTTCTTTTGGTTTGTGCATTTCATAGTTTTTTAAAATCAAATAATGGATCTTATATCAGAAGAACAGGAGAGACTGAGGTAAATAGATTGTGGGTCTGACTTCTTCCAGGTTACCCATGTTGAAAGGTAGTCAACTGAGCCGAAAGATGAGCTAAGCTGTTTTGTTTGTTTAGTTTTGTTTTTTGTGAGATGTGCTATCTCAGCCAATGGCTGAGCTATCTCTCCAGCCCAAATGGAGAGAAGCAAGTTCCACTAAGATTTAAGTTCAGATCACTGGATTCAGAGTGCTACCCAGT
Organism: Bramus lutescens; assembly: GCA_001685075.1. Classification (NCBI taxonomy): domain Eukaryota; kingdom Metazoa; phylum Chordata; class Mammalia; order Rodentia; family Cricetidae; genus Bramus; species Bramus lutescens. The sequence goes on from LOEQ01009664.1 coordinate 33,862, forward strand.
ATGCCACTATAAGAACACTAAACTTTGTTTTGCATTTTATTGTTGCTATATTTGCCTTCAGTGTCATGGTGGTTTGAATAGGAATGGTCCCCACAGACTCACATTTGAATGCTTGTCCTACAGGGAGGGGCACTATTAGGAGGTGTGGCCTTGTTGGAGGAAGTGTGTCACCATGGAGGTGGGCTTTGAGGTCTCATATATGCTCAAGCTACACCTAGTGTAGGACGGTTCATTTCCTGTTGTTTGTGGATCAAGATGTAGAACTCTCAGCTCCTTCTCTATAACCATGTCTGCCTGTATGCCACCATGTTTCTTATGATTCCAATAATTGACTAAACCTCTGAAACTATAACCCAGTTCCAATGAAATGTTTTCCTTTATAAGAAATGCTGTGATAGAGCTCAGCTACCACCCAGGGCCAAAGCTGGGCCTGGAGTTTGTTCATCCTAACATCTACCCCATCTGGGACCTACTGGAGTTCGTGAAGGGACTGGTCCTGTAGAATGATACCTGAGGGATCTCCATGACTGGGGATGGCCATGGGATGTCCAAGAGGAGTTTCACTGAGGCTCCAGTGATGATGGTGTACCAGAAAGTAGAGGCCTTGAACCAGACCAATGACTCATTGCAATGAACACTTACTAGTAAAGCTGACTGGAAGAAAGGGTATATTATGTGACACCCCACAGCTCCCAGTGCAATCAGGATGAATGAAGAGGTGTGGAGAGGCTGGAAAGATGGAGAAGTGAGGAGGGCTTTTTGTTCATTTGGTTTGTTCTTGTTTTTGTTTGTTGGTTTGTTTGCTTGCTTTTGGTTTGGTTTAATTGTTTTTCTTTCTTTTTTAATTTTCTTTTAGGGGTGCTGCAGGGGTGAAGGAGGACGTTGGGGGACTGGGAGGTGAGTGGAATGATGATGCATGATGTGAAATTCCCAGTGAATCAATAAAGAAATTTTGTTAAAAAATAAAAAGAATTGCCATGGTCATGGTGTCTCTTCAGAGCAAAAGCAACTCTAAGACAAGTGTGTCACAGCCTTCAGTCTTCAGCAGTAGCTGCTGCTCCCTTGGATTTAGTATGGAATCTTGAGGAGGGGGGTCTTTCAGCAGGTCCTGCACGTCAGTGCTGTTGGAAGTCTCCCTGCTTCCATTTGTCTTCAAACTGCAGCTTGCTCCTCACCTGCTATCTGGCTTGTGTTCTCCATGGAGGGGTGGCCCTGTTGGTTCTTAGACCTCTGCTCTAGTCTCAGTTTTGGGTCACCAATGCACCCTGGATTTGGATACGGGCTTTCCTTCTACCTTTGCTTCTGTGACAGTGGACTGACATGGAGACAGGCATCTGGGATATTGAGTTTCCCACCTCTTTCTCACTCTCAGTGGGAGCTGACCTCTTCTCATGACCAATTTGGAACCTTCCAGGGCATACAGTATTTGCTCCCATTGCTCCTTCAGTGACAGGTAGCTTGGCCTATGGCTGGAGATGGAAGGGGACCTGTCTGCTTTGGTGACAGATGCTGCTGTTTGTTACTGGAAACCAAGCTCATGAGAGATGCAGGGGGGCACTTACCCCCCTTTACTTCTCTTCCTTTCTAATCAGCAGCTTCTCTTTGCTAGAATTTATGGGTGTGAGGGCTTCTGGCCTCTTCCCAGAAGAACACGAAGCAAACTGCTCCAGTAATATGGTGCCTGGGCACTGCAAAAGGGGTGCTTAGGTTTCTTGCCTTCTTGCCTGGTCCCTCTTCCTTGTAAGTACCCAGAGGAGGCTGTGGCAAAGCATTTGTGGCATCCCCTGGGATAAGAACTCTCAAGAATTCTTTTTAAAAGTGATTGAATAATATTGCTTTTTTTAAAAAAAATATTTTTTCTTTTATCAAAAATAGATTTTTTCATATATTATATTCTGAGTATGGTTTTCCTCCTCTATTCTTTCCAGTTCCTCCCCACTTTCCTTCTCATCTGGATCTATGCCCTTTCTGTCTCTTATTAGAAAACAGTCTCCTGAGGGATAAAATAAAATCTAATAAAATAAAACAAAGCACACACACTGTAATAGGACAAAACAAACAAACAAGCAAAGGAAAAGAGCCCAAGAGAATGCACAAGAAACAGATATATAGAGAGATCCATTTGTTCATGTACTTCTTTGGAATCCCATAAAAACACAAAACCCAGGAGCCATATAATATATGGACCTGTACAATAAAAGAGAGAAAGGCGAGAGAGAGAGAGAGAGAGAGAGAGAGAGAGAGAGAGAAGCCCTGACATGATATTATAAGACAAGGAATTGGCAAAGAGGCCACTAAGTTTGTTTTTTGTTGGCCGTCCACTACTGGGCATACAGCCTACCCTTAAGAATAGCTTGTTTCCCTGGTGAGACTCCTTTGGAAAAAAATGAGATTTTCATTTGTAAGTAGTTATCAACTGGAAGTAACTTCTGGGTTAGGGATGGGGGCTTGGGTCCACTTCTCCTTTAGCTCTAAGGCCCACCTGGTGCAGACCCACACGTGTAGGCCCTCTGCACGCTGCCTCATTTCTCTGCGGCTTTTGGTCCTGTTTTACTTAGATGGCCTTGCTTCCTTGGTGGCCTCCATTCCCCCTGTTTCTCACACTATAGCTGCTTCCTTCTCTGCAGGGTTCCCTGAGTCTCGAGGGGAGAGATTTGACTGAGAACATCCGGTTTAGGGCTGAGTGGTCCAAGTTCTCTCATTCTCTGTGTACTGTCTGGCTTTGGGTCTCCTTATTCATTCTCATCTGCTGCAGAAGGAAATTGCTCTGATGAAGACTGAGCAAGGCACGGATCATTTAGTACAACAGAGTTGACTTAACAGTTGATATCCACATATAAGTGAATACACGGCTACTATCCACATTTAAGTAAATACACCCAGCATTTGCTTTTCTAAGTCTGGGTTACCTCACTTAGGAGGATTTTCTCTAGTTCTATCCATTTGCCTGTAAATTTCATGATTTCATTTTTTAAAAAACAGTTGAGAAATACCCCATTGTGTAAATGTACCACATTTTATTTATTTATTCATTTGTTGAGGAGCATCTAGATTGTTTCCAATTATGGCTATTATGAATAGAGCAACAATAAACATGGCCCTACCACAAGTGTCCTTGTGGTAGGATAAAGGGTTCTTTAGGTAAATGCCCAAGAGCTGTATAACTGGATCTTGAGGTAGATCAATTCTTCCTGAGGAGCTACCACACTGATTACCATAGTGGTTGTACAAGTTTGCACTCCAACTAGAAATAGATGAGAGTTTCCCTTGCTCTACATCCTCACCAGCATGAGCCGTCATTTGTGTCATTGATCTTTTGTTTTGTTATGGCAATTTTTGTGTATTGGATTGTCCTTTCAAATACATTTCTCTTTTCTCTAAAACAACCTTTTCCCTTTTCATACTAAGCCCAGTTTCCCCTTCCTCCTCTCTTCCCACTTCCCCCCTCCCTCCCATCAACTCCTCAGAGATGGTAAGCTCTCCCAAGAGGAGTCAACAAAGTCTGGCACATCACACTGAGACAGGACCAAGGCCCTGCCCCCTGTATTCCTCCATAGGGAAATGGCTCCAAAAAGTCAGTTTATGCACTAGGGATAAATCTTGATCCCACTCCCAGTGCCCCACAAACTTCCCAAGCCTCACAAATTTGCAGGCAAATGGATGGAACTAGAAAAAACCCACCCTGAGTGAGGTAACTCAGATCCAGAAAGACAAACATGGTATGTACTCACTTACAAGTGGATATTAGACATAAAGCAAAGGATAATTAGCCTACAGTCCATAATCCCAGAGAAGCTAGGTAACAAGGAGTACCATAAGAGAGACATACATGGATCCCCCTGGGAAGAGGAAATAGAAAAAAAATTCCTGAGTAAATTGAGGACGTGGTGGGGGTGAGAGTGGAAGGGGAAGAGAGGGAGAGCATGAGAAAACCAGATGATCAAATTGGAGGAAGGGCAGACAGGGAGAACAAGGAGAGATTATCTTGATAGAGGGAGCCATTATGGGATTAGCAGGAAACCTGACACTAGGGAAATCTCAAAGAATCCACGAGGATGACCCCAGGTAAGTTTCTAAGTGGTGGTAGAGAGGGTGCCTGAACTGGCCTTTCTCTGAAATCAGATTGGTGACTACCTTAATTGTCATAATAGAACCTTCATCCAGTAACCGATGGAAGCAGACACAGAGATCCACAGCTAAGCACTGGGCCGAGCTCCCGGAGCCCAGTAGAAGACAGGGAGGAGTGAAAATATGAGCATAGGAGTCAAGACTATGATGGAGAAACCCACAAGACAGCTGACCTTGATGAGGAAGTTCAGCCAATCATATTTGGCTAGGGCGTGACCTCCTGGGGCCAGGGAAGATAAACTTGGACATCCAGGTGTGCTCTCTTTCTTTTTCTTCTCTGTGTGTGCTGGACCCTGGTCATGTGAGTTTCCCCGTTTTTCAATTATTAAACTAAATCTGTTGTATTGAGCTGGTCTGGTTAATTTTAGCTTATCGATTGATCATGCCCATCAATTGGTGCCCAACGCCAGACCTGGGGGCTTTTTTGGAGCCCTTTAAGGCTCTAGTTACCTGCACCAAATCTCGCCGCTCCCCCCTCCGCACGTGTAGGAGGGTTATCTGTCTATGTGTTACTTTCATTGGTTAATAAAGAAACTG